>JASANE010023481.1:0-23734 GCA_030248225.1 Trileptium ribeirensis
CTACCTCTGCTTGGATACAGGTGACAAGGGCGGCCCCGGTCAGCATCAAGGAAGGACCCAATGACCGTGGTACCCCTTGCCAATGAGGTCGGGAAATTCACCTCAAGTCCATCGGTGCTATCATTGGCCGGTTCAAAATAGCACTCAATTACATCAACTAAGATTGGGCTCATTTTGTGCAGGACGCAAAGTTCTATATATCTATATACGCTGTGTTACTATTGTCTGCACATGTCGAGCAGGGTTGGATAAAGACAGTTTATAAATGGGTCCTTGGCACCTCGAAAACACCAAATTGGCCATATCTCCTCAACAACTAGATCGATTCAACAGCGCTTAGGCTTATTTTGATCAGAGAACAAAGCTATATATTGCTATATGTGGTGCTCTACTAGTTGAGTTTTGTTTTGGATCTTTGACTTTAAGGATATCTAAGTATTTTCCTAACTTTTATATACACACAGAATTCACTTTCTTGGCCATGAGACCAGTCCCTAGTAAGTAAAACGGAGTTTAATCTGAATTACTCTAGTAACAAATTAAAAAAAACTAAGTTCAAAAGGCGTACTTTGTCTTCCAACATTTTGTTACGCTGCAGCTTGCCTTTTGCCATCGATGCTTGTTGAAGCGTCAACCTGTGTTTTGGAGATTTGTCAAACGGTCCTCCGACAGCCTTTGCTGTGATATCAGACTCAGCGAGCGATGTTTCGCTATCAATTGATGTCAAACTGCCAGCTACGTCTCTCGTCGAGCCTGTGCAATTAAATTTTCCTCCGGAAGAA
This sequence comes from Trileptium ribeirensis, assembly GCA_030248225.1. NCBI lineage: Eukaryota > Metazoa > Nematoda > Enoplea > Enoplida > Thoracostomopsidae > Trileptium > Trileptium ribeirensis. The sequence continues at coordinate 783 of JASANE010023481.1, forward strand.
CCTTGTAGAAGAAAATCGGGAAGATTTCCAAATGACGCCGACGGCGGCATTGAAGACTTGTCTGAACCGAAAGTTTCGGAATTTCGAACTTGATCTAACTGAAAATAAAAAGTATGGAGTCAAAAAGGAAATGAATCATAATTGTTGTCAAACCAAATTTACCAATTCGATAGCTGCAATAAAAAATATTCCTCACATGTGAAATGTGTCATAAACACAGGTCTTTTTACAGTCTTAGGAAAAGAATGAAAGGTATAGAGAACTTGAGGAGAGGGCATGTTCACGCCCCGGGAAATTTCAAATATATATGCTGAATATTTTGATATTTCCAGATAATTTTAATTGACGTACAAATATTTTCAAGCTATGAATCATCGTTTTATCATTATATAACGGTATTAAACAAATTATGTAGTATACAAAAACCACTAATATACGTTATTAATAAATCATAGATTTAGTCGAACATGGGGGTTTGGGGCAAGTGGAGGACCACGGTGTAAACTGATCAACATGGGGGAGTGTGGAAAATGAGGAAGTCTCCACTCAACCACTGCGGACAAGGTCAGAAACAGCACCTCAGCGAAACATTTCCATACGAAGGTAAAACCGGGGCAAAATTGTTAATGGAATAATGCTCCGAAATTGTTGCCACGGACGTGACGCAGTTCGGACAAAATCTGCCACCTGAAACACCATAAATCTGTTGCCAGTTTAGCAGCTATATATAATACACGCTGGTGCTCCGAGGTCTCAAGGGGTAGCTGGAGCGGTAGGTGGTGTGAACTACAGGACATTAGGGAGACGTCCCGTACGAGGGTGTCCAAAAAAGTCCACGACATCTCTCCTTGCCTCCTCTCTCGACGACCACCTTCATTTTTGCCAATTTTACACCATTTTTTACAAATTGGCATTCTGCTTTTGCCAATTTTTGCTAAAATCTTCTGACGGGCGGTGGGTGTGCAGGGCGATACATTCGGGGGAGAGGACAGACCAGGTCCTGAAGTGGCAGCTACGCCTGCAGCCCTGCTTCGGCATGTATGAGCTATACATAAACGAAACAAATAACCAATTTTAATTTATCACGAGTTAGACCAAGTGGCTTTCCAACGGGGAAAATCTAGGTATTTTGGCTTCTCCCAATTCAGCTAACCAGATATTTTTTGGCTACTTCAGTTCCGCCAGTTATGTTTCTGCCCTAGTAAAAATGGGCCAGTTTTTCTCAGCGAGGCAAAAATATGTCTGTTTTTTTCCTATGAAAATCAAAAAATCGATAAATATTTCCTGTTGGACCAATAACAATAAAATTGCAGTAAGCCGATAGGGTTCCACTATATAACTTGCATTAAAATTGTATATTTACTGCGAAACAGTGATTTATAGTATTACGCGTTTTTCAGTCCCCCAGTTCAGCGAGCAGGGGTCCCGCAGGCTGACCAGGGCGAAATTGAATTTTACGCCCCCAGACCACCGTCTAGTTCCACCAGGTACTTTCGAAGCAGTTTGGGTAAGCAAGGGTAAGTCTGCCACATAAAAGATCATAATAGTCTACAGCAAGTTTAGCAGAAATATATACTAAATGAATAGCCAATTTAATGGCATTGAGATATTTTAACCACAGCTAGGAGTAAAGGATTACAGTTGAAAAACTGCAATAAAATATCGATCAAACGCCTTCGGCTATAGTACCGACTGGTGCTCTGATCCCGTTATGTCAGCAACACTGACCCGCATTGTAGCATCTGTGGAATCTATGTTCGACTGTGGTTCTTGATTTTCGATAATCGACGAAACTAAGTCGGGCGACAGAAATAACGAAACGAACGTAGATGTGGAAGCGAGATTGAATTGTGGATCGAGAAATATTTTGGGAACTTGGTTGAGCACCGATCGCCACGATTCTGAAAATAAATGCACATAAAAACTATAGTAGAACTATGTTAATTTTAGCTCTAAGTTTCATCACATGCTATTAACCAATATAAAATTTTCACAAAAGAATTACCCACAATCGAACCAATATTTAAGCGCTTAGAGCAGCTCAACGCGTTCACATACATTCAGCTAGAAGATACTCGAGAGGTTAAGTCACAGTGTAAGAGTGTTTACACACGTTCAAGTAATTAATAGGTCCTTTTTGCAATTAATAAGACATGTATTCTAATTTCAAAAGCCTAGATCAAAGCTTTGAGTTGCAATAGCCTAGCAATTTACTTATACACAACCATTGATAGCTGGTAATTGCTGAGCACCTAAAAACCTTTCCCCAAGTACATCCCATCTATGGAATCTGAACGCAAAGTGTTCAGACGACTCAGCCTCTTTATGATTGTATTCACAGAGGTTCCGTATTTCTTAGTCTCATAACCCTAAGATGGGCGCGTAAAAGATTGTACCCAATCAACACGTGCATAGCAATCCTCAAACCTATCTTTACTACTTTAACTTCTATAGGGACCGAGATCTCCTATAGTTAAGTTCTGGAAAAAAAGATCCTTGTCTGCCTACTATTTCTTCCCCTCTACATATTCTAATGTTGTTCTTGCAGGAATGGCACGAGGGTCCCCACGACGGAAGAGAAACTGGAATACAGAATTCGGGTCCGAACACCTTCATCATTGAAGCCCCCCCCCCTTGTTGCAATTTCAAATTGAGATAGTAAGCACTCGATTGGACATCTATAAAAGACGATCTATTCCAGACCAAGATCATATTCAGCCACAATCAGATCATGTGCGCATCCAAGAAAAAATAGAGGACCATTTGGTCTAAAAATAGAGGACAACTTATTATGATAATTTAATAGCGGTAGCTGTGTAATTTATAGATGTTTGCCAAGGTAAGGTCAACACATGGCAACAGCACCAAATACTAGCCAACAATGGCACCATAAATTCTCAATAGGAGAGGTGGATAGTACAATGTTATTTCGTTGAATGACTGCAGTATTACAATTATCCTATAAACAAACAGTTCTCTATCGATTCCAGTGAGAAAACTGGTATTTCTAGAGATGCACGTCTACAAGAATCTGAACAAGAAATTATCGATCGCCGCGACAAACCAAAACGAGACAGTATTTGACAGAATAACTGTGATAAGGCGGCCGAGAAGCAGAGGATCAGTCATAAAGCCTAAGTCATCCTCATATTTCCACGAAAGTCTAGGCAGCAAAATATAATTATTCAACTCATTCCAGATTAGTCGCATATCGTAGTCGGCAGAAATTAATTAGGCTATCCAAAACACCGAACAATCTAACAAGGGACACCCGCAACTAAAAATATACCGTAATCAGAAATTGTATTTAACAAACGTCAACAAGATTATAGCCATTAATTATACTGCATGGGAATACTGGCCTATCCATTCAGTTAAAATTTCACCGGGTAGTAGGAACTTATTTGTTCGGAACAAGGGCTGCTGGGTTTTGCCCACACAAATACATTCGATTTTCAAATGTAAGAATATATAGTTAAAATTGATCGTTTTACGCTAAAATAAATATATCTCTGCAGAATGAAGAAAAAATTTACAAATTTTTAGTTTATACATGAAATTTTTTGAAAAAATGTTAAATTTTTGTGTCAACTGAAAGTTTTGTGACGAAAGGGTTACAAATTGCCATAAGATAAAGACCTAGGGCGATGCTAATATTTAGTCAGTGGGAAATGAACCGATCGGCACCCGGTATGACCTATGGGTGATCCTAAAAATGCTAGCATCGCAGTTTGGAAAGATCCTAACCATGCGTCCAAGTCAACGTACCACCGGGTTCAGTTTTTCGTTCTTTTTGAGCTTCAATTTGCAAAATTTTTCTTTGGTTCTTACATAGTTTTCGATACGGCTAAAATATAGTAAAACAATACGTTCAGATTATGCGAAACTACACCTGAGTAGATTTCAGTAACCGGTGGACAAACGTAAAATACCTGTAAATTAATCTACACTGTATTAGCGACTTAAAATTATACCACCATGATATTGTTACTAATTCAGATGGAAATTTCATTTGAAAAAGTCCAAAGACAGCTGTGTCAGATCTGGGCTCTCCACAGGATCAAAATTTTACCTGGCGGCACCGAGCTGCGAAGGCAGGGCAGCTCCTACTTGGGGGAGGGAGGGGGTGCTGAAAATTGCTGGGGGAATTTTCCCGCAGGTTATCTGGGGAATCCGTACCCCGCAGGTCAACTGCGAGTTTATAATAGCATTTTTTCGTGTTTTTGATGTATATGCAACATAAATATTGTTGTTTTTATTGCATATTTGTTATTTAAGTGGCGCATATGCATATATCTTCAAACCGCAGTTCATTTTCCTTAAGGTTTTGTCATATCTAGTCGAAATATAAGATGTAGTATTGAGTTTTGTTTTAACCATTTTATGTTAGGAAGATAATTTTTGTGTCACTTCAAAATAGTTTGGGGGCTGGATGTTGACTTGGGGAAAGCCAAAATTTAACTCAGGCTGAAGTTTTCGCAATTCTCATGTACTTAATCATTTGCACCGATTCGGTCTTTTCACGATGGGATTGTTTCAGAGTGTATTGTATGGGATTTAAATAGATTGAAACCGTGTGGCGGGCACACTCTTGCATACACACAATTATTTTGTCCCTAACCTAATTTTACATTTACTATCTTCAGACTGCTACAGTCAACATCAAATAAAAGACGCGATTTAATTGAACTGCTTGTTTACAGACTTGGCTGTGTAGCTGTTTAAAAGCTAGGTGTACCGTATGGAAGTTTCTTTAGTATCAACGACAGATTGTTTTTCCTACGTACATCTTTCTCGCACTGATTAATACAATACAACGAATAATTTCAGACAATACATATCATAATTAGCCAATATCGTGCGTACGCTGCCTGCAGCATGCATTTCGACAGTTACGGAAGCAGTTATATTCTAACTTTTCATAAAAATGAAATCAGTACTCTTATAGCAAATGTGTGAAATGCGTATGTGAACTAATACCATAAGAATAGCCCGTTTTGACGTCTGTGTTAGCATAATGCTAGACATTCATGAATTTTTGCAAAAAAATCATATCCCGTCTTTGCGAGATTATAGCAAACATTTTGTTCCAAATTGGTGTAACTTCTGAGTGTTCTCGTATTCAGAGTACCGAAAAACCCATATATAAACCACTCTTGATGCCATGCAAGCAATAAGTAACCAAGCCGATGAAAACTCACTATATTTTGGAAAATCGGGTTCGTCAACCGTATACCCCTTGAAACCCTACGAAAGGTATAATAATTCTATAGTTAGGTTCCTTGAATGACGTCACATTATTGCCGTAAAAATCGTCAGCGTGAATACATTGACGGAAAACTGTCGGTTGCACAAATGTACCGCATGTTTTTTCAACTGCCAGAAAATGCTGATTTGATTGATACGAACGGCAAAATGAAGCTCACAGCATCGACTTATCATTACTATTTCAATACGGAGCGAAACATTGGTTTTTACAGGCCTAAGAAGGATAGATGTCGACGGATACTAAACAGTTTGCAGCTGCAAATGAATTCGCCGCGATCGTAATTGCATGGAAAACAGCTGCCGCTACGTGAAAGACGATCACAAGGTCATGTCTACACGTTCCAATTCCAACTTTGTGCAGGCGATATGTGATCTGCAGTCTGTTCTGCCGACTCCTAAAAAGGACACTGGCCCATTTTTTACATGCAGCGGTTGGGAACAACGAATGAAACTTTTTTAACGACAAAACGAAGGAGGATCATTGCATGGTGTGCCCAGAATATGACGCGGCACGAGGTGCAGATGAAGTTTCCACGTGCGTACTCTTGTTCCTCAGGACAATCCCAGGTTCCATCAAATATCACTTTTCTGTGATTCTTGTGAGAACAAAATAGAAACTGTAGAATCCTCACCGCTGCATTATTTGAAAACTGTGACGGGGATTAACACGACACAAATAACGTTCCTTGTCACACCCAAATGGAAGTTGCATGCACGAATAGAAGCTACAGCATAACATCGCGATATTATGACTTGCATAGAGTGGGTGCGAATCATCGAATTTGCTCGAGCAAGCAACCCGTATAAGGTACATCTTATCTTACATCGGGACATTTTGGACTTTAAGCGCTTTTCTGAAAGCCTTCTTGGGCAGCCGAACAACGTCAAATCAACTTCTGTAGCGGCAGGTAAACAAAGGCAGAATGTCGTGAAGTGGCAGCAGATTCGGTGATATACCCGATGAGATTCTTATTAATTACAGTTACGATACATATAGTTACGAGCAAATTTCAGCAGCCACCTACGATCGTCACAACTGTTTGCAGCCAGCTTATAGCACCAAAGTACCAGTATCGCGAGATATGGGCTGATTCCGGTACCCGTATGGCCACATTTGGCAAAGAACCCTTAAAACGTGTTTTTGTCATTTTGACCCCGAAGATGTGGTCGAAACTATTCGTGTACAACTAAAAGGCACATCCTCATCACTTTTGCTATGAATAAAAAATCAACGAAATTCATTCATCCGAAAATGAGTTATGAATGATGAAAACTGACAAAAAGTTTTTTCACGATTTTCCCCTATCCCCTCAGTGGAAACTCCGTTCATTCTGGTCGCTCCGATTCAATATTATCCAGCGTTTCGATAGTAGTTTATCGTTGCTTTCAACAAATATTTCGAAATAAATCTCTGGCAGGTAAAAGTTTATGTTATATCACAATTCCACAGTAATCTCTAATCAATAATCCGACAGGCATACATTATAAAATACAGACGTGACAAAACACTAGGCCACGTCATCATAATCTAGACGCCGAATATGTTAAACGCGTTTTTCAAATTCTCACTTTCAAATTGTAAAACATTTCATCAATAATTCGTTCTGAACTTATCGAATTTGCTTACAAGCGAGATGGCTTGTCGCTGTTCTGCGCTAAATAAAGAAAAGTACTACGTTAGCATCAAATGGTTAGTGGAGCAGAGGAAGTCGTTAGTGGGACAAATACCTTGGTATGGACAGCCATATAGTCGCGAAAATGTGCTTCGGTAATCTTTGGCAAATAAATCGATGGCCGAATTTCGACGCGATCTACAAACGACTCGCCCCAATGCCGCGTAAAGAATACCGAAGCCTCGGCACGAGATTTTCTGGAACACAACAAATAAACAAAAAGAATTATGGTAAACAAAAATCAACTCGTGATTGCACCATCTGGATTGAAACTACATGGATCAATATAAATTATACCGTTTTGCACCTGCCATAAAACATTAATGTTCTTGACAAAAAATCACCCCAGAACTTTTCCTGCTGCTTCATTTTAGACCACATAGATTGTTTAAAGTATCTATCGTTAAAACAACTAATACGTATATAAAAATATTGTAACAGATCCTTACGGATCGTTACGAGGTGGATAATCCTGACCACAGCCTAATGGCCAACTTTTATCGAAAATCCATAATCTTGACCACATAGCAATGGTCAACTTTTACGAAAATCCTGACCACACGATAATGGTCAACATTTAAAATAAATCTGACCACACCCAATGGTTAACATTTTTTCGAACAAAAATAAATCTGACCACACCCAATGGTTAACATTTTTTCGAACAAAAAAATCCCCCCATTTATAGAACAATAAAAATAAATCTGACCACAGTGCCATGGTCAACATTTTTCCGACCACCAATAATTATGTCCACAGTATAATGGACAACATTTTTTCCGAATACAAAAAATCCTGTCCACAGTGTAATGGACAACATTTATTCGACTACTAAAAATCCCGACCATAGCGTAATGGTCAACATTTAATCGAGTTCCCCAATAATCGTGACCACGTGTACAGTGGTCAACATTTCTGAATTCTGTCACCAGTTTCTCCCCAACCCGGAACACCCGACAGGAATAGCTCAAAAGGGTACGGAACCCACCTTCGCCCTATAATACGCACATTTATGTAAGCAGAACCAGTTAACCTCCTCTGAACGCAAACAAATATGTAAATTGAGCTCCTCTATAGATCCATTAACCGTGAAACCCTGTTGTCACCTCATCGAAGATCGCCCAACTGGCACAAATCCTGAACCGCAGTATATACGTAAATTAATAATCGAAATAACTCGCAAGATGAATATGGTTATGTAAGTACGTAATTACAATGAATCAGAAATCATCGGACATATACGTAGAAAAGTGGAACAGAATCAAAATCAGAGTATATACGTATGTAAGTGGAACAATTTCAATCGCACCATATATCTATATATGAGTGAACGGAATAATCTGATCCAAAGAGTCCCGCTATGTAACCGACTTGTATTTCAGTATTTCGGCCTGCACCGCCGACGACGTTTTGATCGAAATGGGTATCGGTATGGTTATTTTAGGGATGGATATTTGTCGAGAAATCATAACCGTTTATACAGTTCTTAGTATCCATCTGTTGTAGTGCCCCGATGGCACGCCTCGATATATGTACCTAGTGACAATATCATGATTTTTATGTCGTATCATTGGCCATAAAGGCATTATTGTATATATATATATATATATATATTTGAATTACGCACCGTTATCATCGTTATTGTTATTCGTTTGATGGCCATAAAGGCACATTTTCGATATGTTACCATGCTTGTATTACATAGCCGTGTATCAGTGAAACCGTTATTGTTGTTCACATGCATTTTCAGGTACCTAAGCTATCAGACTGATTGGGATGAATTGTTAACCGGATATGCACCTGTCTAAATGTTGTACCATATTTATGCCGTTCGTTGTATAGTAGGCGGCCATATTGTCATTGTATACCGTATAATGCTTATCTTGTACCATGATTGCACTATGTTATTCGACTGGTCAGGCCATAAAAGCGCCTTTGATTGGCCAGGAATTTATGTATACCGTTTGCCGTACTTTGTCGTTATTTTTGATGAATTTTAGGCTGGAAGTATGGTCAGAGGAGTGCAAAGTGTTTAACGTGTTTTTAGCAGGGATTGTAGGGAATTTTCGCGCACCTAAACTGATGTTTTATAGGCACAGAACGTGAGCATGGTGAACCCTTGCCATGCTCTATTTGCAGGGAATTTAAGGACGGTACGACTCCCTCGCCGAACCCAGACTGAGCATCTATGTAGGAATTGCCCTACCCCGAGCGGTAGGACCTCAAAACGAGTTACAAGTTTTCATAGGAAATAACTGGCCGTGACGGACTCCCGTCACGACCGTCCTCACGAATGAGGACTACAAAAAATGTGGCTGTCCGCCCGAAAGCGAACAGCAATCGACAAATTATCCTGAGAATTATAAGAGGAAACCGAAAGTATCAAGTTTCCCAGTGTTCAATGTTATCATTGTCACTGCACAATTCATTAAGATAAAACAAAATTTAAAATGAAAATTTAAGGGAATTTGGTGTCGAAAATATCGGCTCCGGTCCATAACTCCGGAACCGATGAGAATTCGAAAATTTTGTACTCAACATTTCTTGTAGGAAATTTTACGGTCTTTCTAATGAGACCGGTTTCGTGGAAATCCGACCCGGATCCACGGACTTAAGGACAAATTAGTATATATGTAAGCCGGTAAAACACGATTATCTAAATAATTCAACGAATTTTAGTCGTAAAACTATAGGCGTAGTATTATTAGAATCCCCAGACCCGAGGCTTTCGTTTGAGCCCGGACGGGTCTAGATGCGCCCACTTTTAGATACCCCGTACGGAGATTTCAAAATAACGCCCCGACAGGCGTGTCACCCCTCATTAGATTCCCCTTGTCAAGACTAACCCAAATATATATAAAACACCCCAGAAAAGTGCTCCCCGAACCCAGGGGAACCGTTTAAAACACCCCGATTTTTGAAAATTTGGCATGGACCCTTCCCCAGGAGCCTATTTTCCCCCCTGAAGACCGAATACGGTCCTGTTACACATCATTTTGTCCGGTCGGACATACTGAGTCCGAATCCGGGTTCCTTTTGGCATTTCGGCCATCCCTTAGAAAACCCCACCCTCTTTCTATCCCTTGCCCGCCTTTCTTTTCTTTTTGTTTACTTAAGGTGTGTCGCTTTTGAGTACGCCGTCGTCCAAACACACTACCATCTTAATATCAAAACAATCACAGTGATATCGCCGGCTTCATCTTACTTTGATACTGTATCATATGAGTCGTAGTCCAGCTAGCTGTTTCGCTAAGGAAATAAACAGCTGTCTTGTATGACAATCGATTAATGTTAGCTGCATATTAAGTCAATATAAAAATTGGGTGAGATTGCTACCAAATTAATATATCTGTATATGTATGTATATATATATATATATATATGTATATATATGTTAGCTGAAACTTTGTAGTAGTTTAGTGGTCCTCGAGTACTTGAATAAACAAGTTAGTAGGGACATTGGAATTGAGTGGCTTGTGGATATATTGATGCTCCTGTGCAGCTGTGTTAGCAAGGCTAAGTGTCCACGTAGTCAGCTGGTGGTTGTCAAGTTACTAGATCAACAAAGCTGAGTTATAAGGCTTGTTTCAACTCTGTATAAAGTTCGTGCGAAGTGGACAGCGCTTCTTATCAGCAGCACTTTTATATAAAGTTAATGACAGTTGTTCATTCTACGATGTGCCGATGCTTCTCTGCCATCTAGCAGATAGTACAAGCCAGCATTTTATTAGAAGATGGCCGTTTTATGTGGAAGTGATAGCTTATAAGGTTTAATTAAAGTAGTGGATAGCCGTTTTATTCTGAGGTTTCTAGACGTTTAATATAAATTTGCAGTAAACAGGGTCGTAAATTATAGTAGTTGGATAAGATTTCATATTAAAATCGGTCCAAATTTTCCGAAAATATGATCGGAATTTGGCCGATAACAGTATTTATTTAATTTAATAATATTAGATCAGAAAATCGAACAAAAGTGCTGAGCAAGCACTTCAACCGCCGCTAAATTCAAAATTTGAAATTTTGAAAGCCCGAGTATAAAAGCAGACCCGCATAAACAAAAGAGCGTTCAGTGTGACTTCGGCAGCGCAGAGTTCGGTCGTTTTGCAGACCGGCTCTGGCGCTTGTTTTCATTGGTAACGACTTACTGCGACAGGCTTTTATTTTTCTTTGGCTTTATGGTTTTGCGTTCTGGTCTTGCGATTGGATGCCGAAGCGATGGACGATGACCGATAGGGATCAAACATGTAAGTGTGGACAGGGAGGTGAAGGAGCCTAGTTGAGCCTTGATAGTGTTAGGTTGGTAGGGTTGAACGTATGATGATTAGGCCGGAAGATTGAACACCGTTTCGATGAGCATTATTGTAGCCTCCCCTGTCCATACTTCTATTTACGTGGTAGGCTTGTCCGTCCTAGCTCGCTCCGCAGACGTGTGACCGCAGCCGGCCCCATATAACGTGATTAGGTAGCCGAAGTCATACTGGACCTCCCTCGGTCAATGAGTTAGGACACAAACAAACGCGACACTCGCGTCTAGACAAATTTTACATGATTCCCTGAGATGAGTTAGGAATTAGCACGACATTACCTGAGCTGACCGAGGCTAAACAAACTTTATTTTGATTGGAAAGTATTAGTTGAACTCCGAATCATCCGCCGTCATGCCATAGCGTTCTCGTCGAACATTTTACCGATGGTTTTACGCAAGACTTTCTCGGCTTTATTGTTTTCTTTGGACGCGAAGTCGTCCGACGATTTTTGGAGTTTGTTACCAGGAATTAAGGATGGAACCAGGCATTGCGAATCAAACCCTCATAGGGACTTAGTAAAACTTTATTAGGATGACAATGACGCCCTCGATTTTTGCCCACAAGCTAGAACAACGTCGCTCTGATCCATGAGTAAATCTTCTGTTTTCATACACCGTGCGCAAGACATCCCACTTAGGTAGAAATTTGGTATACTTCGGGAACTGACCCAGCAAATCTGTTAAAACCTTACCAGAATCTCTAGGAGGATCCCATCTAGTAATCTAGTGCTTAAAATGTTCAGATATCAAGTCGGGTCCACAAACCCGATGACCCCAAAAGGGCGCGTCCCCAACAAAATGCGAAAATTTAATTATCTTAGGATCTACTCCAGGAGTTTTACTCAAATTGTGACGGTTCCTTCGTAGTAATGTGTAGTGACGAAAAGGAGCCTAAAACATGTCGGTTTCGAGTCGGAAACCGAAACCCGACGGCCTTGAAACGGCCTAACCCCAATAGAAATGTGAAATCAAGATTAGAAGTAAAATATGTTAAGAACCTCTCCAGGAATTTCGCTGAAACTTTCGCCGTTTCTTCATAGGAATGTCCGCAATTGGACGCCGCCATGTACCCCGACTTTGTCGGATCGGAATCACAAACCCGACGGCCTGGAAATGGCCTGACCTTGTCAAAACGTGGAAATATAGGTAAAATTAAATTATTTTAAGATTCCCTTCAGGAATCTTGGTGAAACTCTCGCAGTTTCTTAGCAAGTATGTCTGCTCTAAGATAGTATCATAAACTTCAACTTTATCATGTCGGAATTACAACCCGACGGCCCGATAGTGATTCGCTTTTACCCAAACTTTACACAATAATATCTGGACATCTGTTCCAGGAATTTTATCGGTTTTTCTTGTAGATATAGAGGCCCGGTAGGCCTTTCGTTTAAGCTATTGAGCCCGGCGAAGCCGTGGCCCGTTCAAAAGTTATAGGCAGTTTAGATCCGACCCGCACCACAGTTGCCCGAATTGTAGTTCAAATTTCATAATTCAGACTGTTTTCGTAAGTCTGTTTTGGTCTTACTTTTCCACACGTTTTAGCTGGGGAAAAGAAAATATCAAATTCCCCAGTGTTGATAAGTTGCATTAGCAGTGAAAATATTTTAGGATTTCAAGATTGTCGAAGTCGCCAAATGCGACTTCGAGTCTATCGGGTCTCGGCCCGACCGACCAATTTTTATGAGGACCGTTGACCCGGTCCTAGGAATTCGAAGTAGAAGGTCAAACCCAGCATCCATGCAAAAGGTCGTCGAAAAAGGCTGGCAATTTAGGAAGATATAGCGAATTGTAGGTTTTCTCCAGCCCCTACGGAATGTAAGCTCAAATCTCGATCGAAAGTGAGGAGACAAATCAGTCTAAGGACATCTCCCGACTAGGATTAAGCCAGTAAAATGGCTACGGTTGTTTTATCAACCGGGGCCTCCAATTATTGCCTCGTTGCGTCGAGCAGAAACTTCTCGAAATAACAGTCAAACTTCAGTATCAAATAGGAACATTTTTAAGTCAAAATAACGTAAACTTTAGTACCATTGGATCGATGCCGAGAACCTGCGAGACCCCGTCACGAATATTACTTAACCTGATTACACTCCAGTGTAGCATCCGCGTAGTAAATGGAATCAAATCCTTCTTTAAGAAACGCTCAAAATTTCTGTCCCAACTTCATACAACCGGGACCCCGTAAGCTGTACGAAAGGCCCGTCCGTCTGATCGTTCCTTTTCCTGCTGTTGTACCGCAGTTGGCGTATTTGAAACGTCTGTTCTTGTAATGACTTGGATCGAAGAATTAGGTATAATTAAGACCTAATTTCTTTGTGTTTGCCAAAATAATTGCGTAGGGAAAGAAGCATCAAAATTGAGTCTGCCTTTTTGGACATTTCGTCACCGACTTTACATGGTCACACTAACTGTGTATGTATGTATGCGAGTAGGCCGAAAATCACACCGTTGTCGCACACTTAGAAAAACACTTAGGAGTCGTACCAAGGAATATTGCATACTCTTGTCATGATATCCTCAAGCATTGTTGTATCCATTATTGTGTTGTGTTGTCATAAGTTAACCGCATCGCTACTAATTGCGAATTTAAACACCTGATCATTATGTACCATACTTTGTGATTTGCATGAGCAAGATGAAGTCTCGCAAACGTCCCGTTGCACGCTCATCCCCGTATCCCCGCCTCGTTTCCGCCTTTCGCTTACCTGAACCTATTGAATTATCGGAGTTCCCCTCTTGTTATCAAGCATAGCTCTAAGCAAACAGTTATTCCGATGGCGCCTTTATTATGTCGATAACTAGCCTTAGCCCCATTAGTACTAATTTTAACTTCCCCCACTACTGTTTTCCATGAGTAAGGTAAGCGCAGCTGTCATAAGATAAGGCTTCACAGTATATGCCGTGTTTTGACCCAGCTGTGAGAGTTCCATGAAAAAGGCGATGACTCCGCAACCCTCCCCCAACCGATGCTCTGCTTATTACGTATTAGCGTGCTATAAATGTGACATAACGCTATTGTATCTGCCCGTACAATATGTATCTGTCCGCGTACCCGTAAATTTTTGTGTAACTCATCAATAAATGCTCGCTGAAGACCCGAATTGTGTAAGTGTTTTGTTGACCCACTGTAGCGATAGGAATTGAAGGGGTTTGAAATCCGTCACCCCGATCGACGACCCACGTTCAGGTTTGACACGCGCATCGAAGAAGCAAACCTGAGCGTGACTCGCCGATTACAAATTAGTTTATTAATCATTGTTGTTGTATAGGTACGACTGGTGCGACTCATTAGAAAAGAAAATTTTAGACACACGCTGAGCACCCAAACTAGGAAATTAGATACGCGCGGATCCGACGTTAAACGTCTAGGGATTTGTCGGACCCTAGTGGGGGCCACTGGCTAAAACAAAACCAAATAATTGCCCGTTTTTAGAAAGTTAGAAAGAATTTGATACTTCCCGGGTTAGACGTGGAGAGGGAATAGTGGTACGGTCTCTTTGGCCTGTGAGCAGGTGACGGAGCCGACCTCCCTGGGGACCTCAAAGGTAGTACCTCGTAGACTACGTGCGCAACCCGTCCGGCAGGATCAGAACACATCCTGTGAAGCGCTCCTGCGGCTTGCTAAGCTCCGTCATTTCTTGGGCCTGACTCGCGTGGGAAAAGACATTCGCGTGATTGAAACCCATCAGGTCCGCCCTTGAAGTCACGATAGCCGGGGTCGTATGGGCATTGCGTCTGGGAAGTGCGCAGTGCAGCAGCGTCACGTCGATATTACAATATAAATAAAATTATTTTGAGAAAAAAAAAAAATTAAAAAAAAAAGGGGGAAAAAAAAAATTTTGAGGAAAAAAAAAAACTCGCTGTGATAGTATAAATCAGCATCAAAACCCCGCTAAAAATCATTTGACAGAAGAATGCTGAAAAGAAACAGAGGGAAAAAAAAAAAAAATTATTTAAAGAAAAAAAATAATTAAAAAAAAAGGGGGAAAACAATAATTTTTTCTCATATAAAAAATCTTTCTCTATATAATAATCACAAAACCAAAACAAAAAAAACAACAAAAAAAAAAAAAAAAAGAAAAAAGCATCAAATTCACGCTTAAAATCATTTGACAGTAAGTATTATGAAGATGAACAGAGCGAAATATAAATAAAATTATTTTGAGAAAAAAATGATTTTAAGAAAAAGCGGGGAAACAATAATTTTTTCGGATTTATAAAATCTGGTTCTGATAGTTTAATTCAGCATCAAATTCACGCTTAAAATCATTTGACAGTAAGTATTATGAAGATGAACAGAGCGAAATATAAATAAAATTATTTTGAGAAAAAAATGATTTTAAGAAAAAGCGGGGAAACAATAATTTTTTCGGATTTATAAAATCTGGTTCTGATAGTTTAATTCAGCATCAAATTCACGCTTAAAATCATTTGACAGTAAGTATTCTGAAGGTGAACAGAGTGAAATTTGAAAAAAACTTTAAGTGGCAATACATAGGGCTCTTTTATCAAAACACAGCTAAAACACCGTAAAAATATAAAGCCAATAATAAATTTTCTCTCAAAAGTTGGAAAAAAATTATCGAACCAAAAAATTCGGATATAAATTCTAAAAATTTGAAAAAAAAAATAGAAATTAAGATGAAAATTTGGAAAAATTTCTTCATCGAAACAAGTAAAAAGCATTTAAAAATATTTTGAGAAAGCAAATCGTTTTAGGAAAACATCAACCAACAATAATTTTTTCATATTCATAAATAGAAGTTTAAATTTATAAATTATGGGAAAATTTGAAAAATTAGAAGGAAAATTATTAACAATTTCTTCCTCAAGACAAGTAAAAACATTTAAAAATATCATAAAGTTATTTTGAGAAAACAAATCGCGTTAAGAAGACTCAAGCCAACAACAATTTTTTCGGATTGATAAAATCAAAGTTTAAATATAAAGGAATAAAATTTGGGAAAAATTCTTCCTCAAAACAAGTAAGACGCATTAAAAAATAAAATTATTTTGAGAAAACAAATGGTTTTATGAAAACGCGAGCCAACACTAATTTTTCAGGTTCATAAAATCTACGTTCTTAGCATTCAATTAAAATATACACCGTCATCACTTTTGCTATCGAATAAAAAAGATTTTGCTAAAATTCGTACTTCCGAAGATGAATTATGAGTGACACCAACGAAAATAAATTTTCACGATCCTTATCCATAGCGCTCTTAGTAGAAACTACGCTTGTTCAGTTTCAACAAAAGTGTTGAAGGTAGTTTAAAGAAATACAAACTCTTAATAGGTAACCACAACCCGGCTATCGTGTTTTCCTTACCGCGGATCATTGAGTGCAGCAGGCAGATTTACACACGAGTTATATATTGTCCATGGCTGCTCATCCGGGCTCATGATAACCGACATTCGTGAAGACTGGGCTTCGTTCAGAAAGGGACCACTGCCGCAGCTGGAAAACTGAGTGAGACTTGTGTTAGAACCTGAAATAACCAAAATTACTAGAAATATCGTAGCCATGTAAAGCATCAGGTACACTATGGACTGAATACATGAAACGGTTTTGCCATATTAGCCATAATAATTAAGTGTCAAGTAAAGGCGAAATTTTTAGGCCTAAACCATCTGACACGCATCCTCAATGATCTGACACACTCAACAACCATTATTTGTATCGTATAATCATTTCGACCGAAAATTGTTTACACAATACTCGCAAATGCCGACGCACCACAACCACACAACAAGGTAAGTTTTATGTACATCGAACAAAATAGATATAAAAATGACAACTACTAGTAATTCGCAGGCGAGAGCGAGCGTGGTTTTATTTTTAAGACACTTTGTTTAATCACAGGTAACAGGTTGTGTTTGACGTATATACCACCCTAAGCTCTCTTAAACCCTGAACCCATTGAAAATAATAAAATCTCGTCAGCTTTAAACCCATCGAAAACAACTGACAATGTATCAAGCATATGTGTTGGTTTCTAGATAACTAATCGTATTCAGCTTACCGGAAAATCTATTTAGACAACAATTCTTGATGGCGTGTACGCAACAGGCAGCCAAATGGGAAAAAGACATATTCTGGAAATCAGGTTCATCGACCCTAAACCCATTGACATATTCTGGAAATCAGGTACATCGACCCTAAACCCATTGACATATTCTGCAAATCAGGTTCATCAACCCTAAACCCATTGAATCCCAATTAAAAGGCATGGAATATCAACACTGGCCACTAGATAACAAAATCATTGTAATTAGCGTACATACAATTTTCTATATAGGCTATTTTTGATACCATGTACCAAATTACGGAATGCTGCCTACGCAGATTCTGGAAATCGGGTTCATTGACCTTAAACTCAATAAAAACGACTGAAAAGGCACAAGATACCCGTACTTCTCTCATTTTGTAGAGTAGTTCACCTTCTAACGGCGCATATTGTATGGCCTCTCCACAATGGGGAAACCCCATTTTGCAAATCCTACCATGTACTTGAGATTTTCTCCATGTCCGTCCCCCACTCGGCCGAAACCCCACATGTTCAGCTAAATCTAAAAAATTTGTACGTCTGAAAATTTATGTTTTTTGCAAATTGGTTTTAAACATTAATTATATACTAATATTTATAATGGTAAAACGTCGCTTTATAGCTTGAAAATACACGCATGGCAGTAAAACAACATGAAAATATGAAAATATTTTGTATTTTTAAGCACAATCCCCCCATTTTTAAATTTACTCAGATAATGAACATGCCACCCCTTCCGAGCTTTCCTCCACTTTTAGAGGACTGTGGTCAGGCCAGAGTGTGCTGCTGCTGTCGTTATTTACATGAAAATGGGTTTTTCAAAGGCGCCATGAGACTCAAAATACAACCGTTCTAGCTATATGGGTGCTAATGGTCTCAATCTGTAGAGCAGTTCATACTCACTCAAATATATACCCATCGGTCACGCTTACCGTACTGATATCCAGCGATGTGTTCTTTCATAATATGCTTTTCGTAATCATCGTCCGAAACGCCTTCCAGCGGAAGAGTCTTGCAAATTTTGTTAGGTCCGTATCTGCCAAACAAAAAATTTTAGATTAAAATGAGTTCGCCTAGTGTTATATTGAAAATCATATCAACTGGCTTCTCTAAATAGGTGGAAGAAGGCCTCAAGTATATATTTCGACCTCCGTCAAGTTAAACTCGTTCATATTCTAGAGGAAACTCTAGCTTCGTTCCTGCATGGCTAAAAGTTAGCGATGTTTGCTTTGCGGAAGTTTCCCCTATTCGGCTAAAAATACAGGACCATGTCTGCGAGCGGCTAAAAATCGGAAAAGATATTTCATACAATGTCTCAGATTACACACATCTGAAGTTCCTCTACAAGCTGCATACCCAGAACATATCGGATAACCTGATTTTTGGACTTCGGAGACAGCGGGTCAGAGACCCGGGAACCAGCTCTGACCCATTACAAACGCAGAAGCCATAACTAGGCGTCGAACCGAAGATTTTTTACAAATATCGTAAATTTTAACAAAAACTTGGGGAAATTTGCGTAGAACGGGTGAAATTTTAGCAAAATTGGCAATATCTAATTGATTTCATTAAAAATTGAGGAAAATTGGCAAAAATATGGCAAAAGAAGCGTGTGGTGGTTAAAAACAAAAATTTTCGATGTCAGCGGAAAAGACAGTTAGCTCTCAGTGGTTACGTAAGGCCAGTAACCCTTATCTTATATTTAACACACCTTGAGAGAAACATACCAGATGAAATGGTTATCATCGACTATCAGTGCTCGGCAGTTCCGAACTTTAGGGTACCCAGTTCACGTCCCGTATATAATTTTACTAAATTCAAAAACCCACTACACAGAAGCACTAAATATGTCAATCCGATATAGTTTTCGACAATATCTAACGATTGCGTTGACTGATATAAGTGTTGTTGCCCGCCCCAACCACCTTGAAAAAATCCCGGGATGAGCTGAACCATGCGGCTCTTATTCGCCACTCCGCGATGCCGCGCATTCCGATCCGGCGCCGCTTGCTCTCTCTGTCACATCTGACACAATTCCAGATAGAAGGCTTTCTCTCCTACGTTCATAACAATCTGGTCATGGTAAAATGGCCTGATCTCAGTTTGGCTATCAACACTTCCATGTTCTTTCCATCATCTATCTGGTCTTCTCATCGTGGAACTCTTCAATCATCTCATTGAATGTCGGCCTGTACCTGACCGCTCCCTTGATTCTGCTTTTGGCTGCTCCGTAAGTACTTCACTCATGTCCAATTCTCTTGTATGTTGAGCAGTCCTATCCACTTATTGATTTCCTTCCACACCAACATGCGCTGAAACACATTGGATTATCACTGTTGAGTCTTGGTCACAGTTGCTGCACGAGTTTGGCGTAGAGCAGAAACAAAATCGGCGACAGCAAGGCACACTGAGGCAACCCTTTCTGAAGACTTGTAGATTTGCTAGTTCCTCCCCTATTCTCACGCAAGCCTGTGTGCCATATAGGAGTCTGCCAATCCAAAGAGCTCAGCACTCTTCCATCGACCATTCATTCCATCAGCATCACTCTCCAGTCTTTAGACTTTGTCGTATGCATTCGTACAGCCCAAGGCGACAGCAATGGTCTTCCAGTGAGGGTTTACCGTCCTCTATGCCCTGCATAACCTCACCACCTGCTCTTCAGCACTCCTCCCTCTCCAAGCGAGCATGTTATTCGTTGAGGATGTTTTCACTCTCCAGCAAGTCTGTCTGCACTGTCTGTTGCATATCATCCTATCATCTATTTCACAAACCACAGAAGTTAGGCTGCCCTGCCAAATGTGAGTTCCTTTCCACTAATTAACTGAGGGATCACCTCGGCTTTCTTCCGTCTCCGCGGGCATTTGCCTCCTTTCAACATCCTTCCAATTCTTCCGACATTCCAGGATAACTCTTCAGCATGGTAGTTTCAGTTACACCGATTCCTCCTTTCTTGATCTTGGTTTCATCCATCTGTTCCAGAGTTGTGTCGGCTTCCGTTCTCGTAAATTATCTTCCAAACTCATCTTGAGCCACTGTATGCGTCTTATCTGCTCGCATAGTTAAATTTTTTTCCCTTCTCTCCTCCGTTCTTTTATTGATATTGTTTACCTCGGCTACATTAGAATGAAGCAGTTAGCTTTATCCTCCTCTTTCAATGGTTCTTTTCCTTCGGCAACGAGAATATTATTTGCTGCCATACCATTGTATCCCATGGACAGCGACTTTACGGTCTCCCACACTTTTCTTACGTCGGTGTCATCCTTTACTTGCTCCACTTTCTCCACAAAGCTAAATATTCTTCTCCCTCACTTACTCCGTTAACTCCTTATTCTTGTCATACCATTTGTACCTCGCATCCTTCTTCCGTTCGCACTTGTTTTGTTCGCTTCTGACGGCCTCCAATTCCTAATCCCAGTTAGGCTTATTGAACAATATCACCGCTTTCTTCAAGATGCTCTCCGACGTCGTTACAGTCATCATCTTACTCATTCATCCGGTTTTTTGGGTGATGTCTGCGCGATCTTTACTTCAACAAGCTGCAGCTACCTCCTCCAATCAGCCTTCTTCCACGTCCATGATGTTTATCTTTCCTTCTTCATCCAATCCTGTTCTATTATAATTTATTGATAGATGGTAGGACCCCAATAATTGTTCATCTACAGTCCGGCGTCACATATTCGCCAGTGAGTCCACCGCCAGGGTGACACCAATGTCGCCTCTATTTGCAGACCGCCTGTCTACGATAATCACAGCTGTAGCTGTTGCCCAAAACGCTTCGTTACGTTCAAACGCTTAGAATTTTCCAACAAAGTTTCTTATCCACCCTCGAAATAAAATTTTACAATCAAACAATTATTGTTTGTAGTGTATGCCATGGGCTAACCGTCTGTCAAGCCAATAACTTTTAGACACTTGATTACTAAAAGATAACAACTTCTCAAAAATCTATGGTTATACAAAACTATTTATACACAAGTTTAAACATCCTAAAACTGGATACAAAATCATTTATGTGTTTAAGTCTACACACGGGAGTATCCCTTAACCAGATACTGATGCACAGCACTAAGCTTACCGACAAACAAACGATCCACCCTCGCGTGTAGCATGAAACGACCGTAAATGATCGGCAAACAACTGAGGCGATTTGAAAACCGGCGTTGCACGAGGACAAAACGCACATCGCTGCCCGAGCCCGGATAGACTCTGACTGCCCGGAAACGAGTTGTTGTTGCCCTTGGTAAAGCCCGTTGGACCCACCGTTGACAACGCTCGGTTCGAATACATTTTTTTATTATTTTTACATCATACGAACGTTTCGTAGCTAGCTATCACGTCACAAATTATTATTTATACATTCAAATTCAATTCGTTGTTGAAATAATACATATTAACAATGACTAATTTTATGATTACATTTATATTGCATTACGCATGGTTTCTGCAACAAGCATCTTATCTTATGAAATACAGCCCTCGTCAAAATGGAATGCCGTCTTACGAGCATGTCAGTAGCAAATTGTGAATTTCAAGGAGCAAGTTGTGAGCCAGCAATGCAACGGCCAATTGTGGCGAGTACTCTAGGTTTATACGGTTATTCCCAATACACTAAAACGAAGTTTTCGGTAGTTTTATAAACATTAGACTATCCCTAATCCTGGCTGTGTGCTACTTCAAGACGAACACTGCTAAACATAGATTAATGATCATCACGGCTACTTGGGTTCTTACTGCGATAAGCCAAATTTATTTAGTAAAACCCACACAACAACCCACACAAGCACTGTGCAAGTTAGGCCGAAGAAAGTTATTAAACATAAACCGGTATTTGTTCGAACACGAAAAACAAAGTTTTTTAGTGGATCGAGAAACTTTGCTAATGATCCCGAGCTAAAAGTTTCGGAATATCCGTACAGTTATTTATTACCTAACCACACCAAATAAGTTTCCCTGTCTGAATCGACAAATTATTGGCACATGCAAAAGAAAAACACTGACTTCGACTATGTAAGCTTTTTCTTCATGACTTTGTTTAACCACCGATGCCCCTCACTAATATTCCCTGCGGTATCACATGTAAATTTGACGGTAAGTTTGAGAGCAAAAAATTTTGAGCGCACAAAGTTGGTACATTACGCTATTCTGAATTATTAAAGTAGTAGAAAACTGACAAAAAAACTAGAATTTATAGACAGCTGAACGTCAGAAGACAAAAATATCCGAAGATCGATGAATGGATCATCTCTTAGTTCGTTCATCCGCGTTTACACACACGACCTATCGACTATTTCTTTCTCAATATCAAAGTTTTCACAATGATTCTTGTATGTTCTATTTGCATCTGTATTTTTAATACGCTCAAACATTGTCACTAATCGCTATCGTTATCGCATATTATTTAAATGGACTGGTCAACAATTAAAATGAAATGTACAATTTTCGTCCTATTGGTAATTTCATAACATAACCAACTCGTTATTGACAATTTCTTCATGAATCCTTGCAATTTTCATTGCTATTATAGCCTGTAGATTAAGAATATTTATAAGCTGGCTTCATATTATTTGACACTGAAATCTTTATTAGCTATTAGTACATGAACGAACGGCGTACCACATTTGACGTATTGCTGTGCCGGATTGTTTCAGGATAAGCGAT
>JASANE010023482.1:0-40127 GCA_030248225.1 Trileptium ribeirensis
ATGGTGAATATATTGATATTTACATACATTTTAACTATAAGAAAATAGCATCATAGTATAGCCAACGGCATTGCACGCTTAAATGATCCTGAATAATGACCCTTTACCTCATCAAAATGATACAGCTCGTCTTGTATTTCTTATACAAACTACAATTTCAAGTTGATGCTATGGAGCAGACGTGCAGCAAACATGTATCTAGTAATGGCAGGACATTTTAGACAAAGCGGAATTGTCTAGTCTATGCTCCATGCGGTACAAGAACATTCATTTTGAAGCAGTTTACGCCAAGACGTATAATCAAAAAAATTAAATATGCGATACAACGATGAGAACGAATGAGCTCCAGCGTTGCACGATGTTCTGGATACCGTTGGAGCATTTTTCGCACAAGTGCTACAACATAAAAAGGTAAAGATGCGATACAACGATGGGAACGAATGAGCTCCAGCGTTGCACGATGTTCTGGATACCGTTGCAGCATTTTTCGCACAAGTGCTACAACATAAAAAGGTAAAGATGCGATACAACGATGGGAACGAATGAGCTCCAATGTTGCATGATGGTCTGGATCCCGTTGGTGCATTTTTCGCACCACCGCTACAACATAAAAAAAGTAAAGATGCGATACAACGATGAGAACGAATGTGCTCAGGATTTTTCAGTCAGGAATTTTCTAAATATCTCAGGGATTTACATCTAAAATATGACGTTGTGTATCTGTCATGTTATATCTAACTCTGCTGACCAAGTATATTTTTCAAATTCAGCAATGACGAGATAGGGACATAAAACTGAATTTTTAAACCTTTAAATATATTATAATGTTCAAATCTAATCATTAAAAACGTTATAATGATCACTACAGGTTATCGAGATTGTTTAAAAGGTTACATGAATTTCGAATTTTATCTGTTAACGCTATACCTGTTTTACACTAGGCACTGTGTCCATTGCGCTGCACCCCAAGAACGATGTGTGATTTCGTAATAGTGTTCCATCTAAGACCTTAAATAATCGCTTAACCATACCACTCGCAGCGTACTCGTACTTTAGTCATTTTGACTACAAAGATTTCGAACAAAACGAAAAGATTTACTGGAAACCATTATATAGTAAGTTGTCAGTGAGATAAAACTTTTAAACCGAAAAGCCAAACACATGTTGTGAAAATATAGCCATATAGTGTGAGACTTCAAAAAGACTTTTTACTTAATCGGGCTCGCAACAAATTTTACGAATAGTCTGCGAAGCCACAATACGTTAGGGTAGTAGAAAGATTATTTATACAAGAGCTAAACTGGTGAAGAAGTGAGTTTTGAAGTAGCCCACAATGATGGATGCAGTAGCAATGATTGTCCCAATTTAGATTTCACATTAAAGTTTTAATAAACTACGTCGACAAAACTCGAAAACACTGTACTTTATTTCACGAAAGCAGTGTACTTCAAAACTTGGCGCTAGCTGCGACAAAGCCATAGGGCGAAGTTCTTTGCTGAGTTCGATAACCCACTAAATGCTAGGAAAATTATAGTCCGGGCCACATGGAACACATCTTGCCATGAAGCGTCATAGTTTGACAAGAATCCTTCGTCAACTTCTTGATGCTGATATATTTTGAAAACAGTGTTGCTCGGGGAATTGGAATATATACTCATTTGGCAACAGGGCACAGCACAAAATGTTGAAATATCACACGTCACAACTATAAATACGTTCAGTAATAGACAACACTACGCACAGATGCGGATGGCCGTTACTCCGTCTCTACGCGGAAGGGTGCAAATTCGTCTCAATGCGGTCTGATTAATTTCGCCTGGAAATAAGGGCAAATGAGGCCAGGCCGAAAACGCCTATACCATCCAGCAGGGGTTTACTTTAAATTGCTGGGGAGCGAAATGACATACCTTTCCTGTAGAAACTCTTGCTAGTATTAATGATGCCGTATTAAAACAACCAACAACTACCACAATCTCCTCGCGCTATTTCGTCTCAATGTGCTCTAATTCAGTTTCATTTGGAAGCGGACCAACGCAATTTCATCTGGACACGGATCCATGCAATTTCGTTTGGACTGTAGGCAATATAATCTACACGGAGACGAGAAAATTTTATTCTGCACGCGTACCGACACAAGTGCGTGCGTCAGCGTCATCTTTAGTGCACTTACTTTTGTCCGTGATTGTACTATCAAAAAATGATCGTCGCATGTTCGAGAGGCTTTCGAAAGTAATTCGTTTCACAATATAAAATATTAACGTTCAGCATATACCTTCGAAAACTCGGTCATGAAAGACTCACGACAAGGGTATTTTTTTCAAAACGGACCCTGGGTACAGCAAATTTCTTTTGGGTCCAGACCTTAAACGCTGGATCCGGAATTAAAATTTTTGGCTCGAGAATTTTACGAATTTTTGCACAATAAAGAAACATAATTGCATTAGCCATACAAAGTTTATACCGCCTCCAACTGCAAAAGATTGGATCAAATTTCATGTACGCCTTTGTCAGGTGAACAGCATCTGTGGTTTGTGCAGTTTCAGTACGCTAGCTACATTTTGTATATCTTTTTAGACTATTACGTACGTGAATATTTATGTTATTAAGAAATTTCTTATTACGTATGATCCAAAGCAAAAGCAAACCTAATAAAATTTTTTAGCAAACCCAATGTCTCCGAATCCGAAACTACCCTGGGTCCAGTGAGAGTACAGCAAAAAATTTTTGGATAAACGTAAAAATATTTGGGTCCAGACTCACCTGTGGACCCAAAAACCTTGCTCATGGCTCACTCACTCCACCACTAGCAGTCGTTATTTTGGCGACCACTCTAATCGCAGTTCCAACAAACTATTGCACTTTAGTCTAGCTATGTCTATCAGCGAATAAACATAGTGTGCTTCGAGTAAAATACATATGTTTTCAATACCCGAATAGGTTGATGCACGCGAGCGCAGTTCTTGACTAAATCTGCCGAAACCGTTTAAATTTGTTGAACAAAAAAACTAATGAAACTAAACCAAAAAATTTACACAATGGAAGGTAATCGATATGAGTCCAAGGCAATATATTGATATCTCCGCAACACCACTGTGAGAAATGTGGATCAGAAGCCGTTGCCGATTCCCATGGAATGCCTACAAAAGAAACAACTCAGGCGTTCTAGATTACTAGTAAACGTAATAGATTACAAAAGGTGAGCGGAGCAACAGGCGAAGTATTTGGTATCATTTGTGTATATATGTATTTCAACTAAATACATATTTAATAAATTTATAAAAAGTATCACGTTTTAGGGAATTGATGTCAAATCCATGATACAAAAAAACGCTAGCTAAAAATTAGCTAATCAATTAGTAACATCAAGAGTGCATTAGGGAAGAGTATGACACTTCCCTGCACTCACATATAAACCCGTGTTCTATGTCACGGGCGTTTTCGGCCTGACCCCCCCCCCAGTTTCTGGGGGGGGGGGGGTCGAAGCCCCACCGAGTTTTTGGGGGGGTCGGTCTAACCCCCCACCCCCCCAGTTTTGGGGGGGCGTGTGGGACCCCCCCCCCCCCAGTTTTGGGGGTGTTATGTGAAGCGATATTTCTATAATTTAAGCCGTTTCTGTTATTTCATAATTACGACTTCGCGTATATATTTTCAGCTTTGTTTTAATATTTCTTAGCTCTTTGTTTTAGCTTTGCTTTTTATAGTTCTTTAATATTGGAACAAGTGTCTGTGCCGCCACCATAAAATGAGAAGGCCGCTGTAAAAATTACAGGGTGCCCCCCGGCGATCTTGGCACCCGTTCTGACATGTGTCCTGATAAGTATAAAAAACTATAAAAAGCAAAGCTAAAAAAAGAGCTAGAAATATTAAAACAAAGCTGAAAATATATACGCGAAGTCGTAATTATGAAATAACAGAAACGGCTTAAATTATAGAAATATCGCTTCACATAATACCCCCCCCAAAACTGGGGGGGTCCGACCGACCCCCCCCCCAAAACTGGGGGGGGGGGGTATGGCATCTCGACCCCCCCCCCCAGAAACTGGGGGGTCAGGCCGAAAACGCCCGTGACATGGAACACGGGTTTATATGTGAGTGCAGGGAAGTGTCATACTCTTCCCTAATGCACTCTTGGTAACATCAACTAATTAGATCATTAATTAACTAATAATCATAGAGCTATAAAACCACATATTCATGATTAGCGACATCGAAGACCCCCGAGCGCCACAAATTAGCAATTTTGAAGTGATTTTAAAATTTCCAAACATTACCTAATCAGTTAATTAATTAATTATCATATACGGCTTCATAAATAAGTTTTAAAGCTACATAAATGCAATATTCATGATCAGCGACATAGAAAACCTTCGTGTGCAATTTATTTTGATTCCTAAGCATTTAACTAATTAGCATGTTTTTAACTTTGATCGAATAGTAATAAGCACCATATTCACAATCACCACGGCGAGATGTAGTATATGCACCAAAAATACTAGTTTTACACTAATTATTTATATTGAAAAATAAGCAATTTTAAATCGGCCCAGTTGTTACTGATGAGTTCAAGGGACGGACAGACGATGCCGATTTTCTTCCTCTGACGAAAACAAAAACGCTTCGCTTCGCTATGCTCAACAAGTAATTATATAATATATTATAGCAACTTAGGAATATTTACAAGCGAAAAATAGTGTCAGAAGCTGGGATTATAATAAAGCTTCGTCCGGAATAATTATAGCAATTTTAAGTTCCATAGGGAAATAATTGGAGATTTCAATTAAATTGTATAAAATCTAGCGCTCAGAAGAAAATCCGCCACGATTAGCCGAGCAACATGGAAAAATTTAGCCGGGGAAAGTATTTTTGCATCTAAACCGCAAAATATTTCCAGTTATACCTGAGCATATTGGTCGACATTTTTAATTTTTTTGTGGGAAAATTTAAATTTGGCATTTGAACCCCAAAAAGGCTATGTCAAATGCCTATTGACTATAATTCCGAGGATTATATTGCGCTGTACAGTTAGTAACAGGGTTTAGCAATGATATTTTTACTATTATTTAGTTAGCTAATGGCTGTTGAGTTGACATAGGGTGTTGACTAATCCTGTAAAAAACAGCCAGTTCGATTTCTAATATCTACCTTTCAGGCTCTAAGTGTCCGGTTTATCAGGCATAAAATTAAATCGACATCGATTGTTTAGTTACTCCGGAAAATATATACACTCAGAAGAAAATTCTTGAAAGTTCTAGTACAGTACTCGCCAAAAATGACCGTCGCATTTCGAGCGAGCGAGTCGCGAGCGAGTGGCTCGCTCGAGATTTCGCAACTATTTAAATTAATAGAAAATTCTATTTTTAGAACAAATTTATTTCGAGCGAGTCGCGAGCGAGTGTCGAGCGAGTCGCGAGCGAGTGTCGAGCGAGTCGCGAGCGAGCGACAGTCATTTTTGGCGGGTACTGTATGTGCTAGAAGAACCGTTTCCTACACATAATTTTGTCATCTGAGCGCCCATTAAAAATTGCCAGCTATGCGATTTTGAAATCTATTGACCAGCGATATTTGCCAGACTACATTGTAATACTTGTCAGGCATTGATTTGGGAATAAGTTTGTGGTGTGAGGTGATTACAAATCTGAGCACGCTCTGGAAATCCCATTCGAAGAAATTTAAGATATTACCAAATGTCAAGACACTAACAATATCTTACTTGCTCAGTGAATAAACACCATTAGTCATTCATTATTTAATAGAATACGAAAAGACATAAGATTAGATAGTAAATTTGTTTCAGAAACGGAGACACACTTCGACGTGCGTAATGCTTCAAAATGTCGGTTCCTCATGCGGCCAATTTTAATTTTTAAATATTGTCCTAAACTTCATCATAATTTACTCAATATGTTACGCTGAACAATGTTATTTTATCTAGAAAAGAACGAATATTACCAATAGTGCACAAGGAAGAGTATGACACATTAAAACACTCTAATGGTAACCCGTCCTGAATGACAGACACATTTTCTACCTTTACCAGCCCAATTTCTGCGGTGGGGTCATTATGGACAGATCCCCCTTGATTTGCATGTGTGGGGGTATGTCTGATCTCACAGTTTTAAGCGAGGTCGGCTGAATATGTTACAATTATTATTGTTTCTTCGACCGTACCAGAAGTTATGGTGGTGCGGAGATAATTCCCCTAAATTACGGCAGATATGATGAGATGAAAAAGCCCGTGTAATCAAACGCTGATTAAAACTAGAACTCTAGAAAATATTATACTCTTCCCTTATGCACTTTGATGAAAGTATACACAGCGATGATTTAATATATTTAATAATATTTCAAAGGAGCGAATTTATAGCCAATATTTTTGGTTTTGGCGGAATAACTGAAAAGAATGCTTGGCTTGTAAAATTTCCCATAGAACTTCTCTACCTGCAATTTGATTATGATTTCACAAAGGAAGTATTGACAAGAAATTAAATGAAAGTCTAAACATAAAAATATTGAATATTAGTTTAAAATTTTAAGGGATAAACCACGTTTTTACAGTTGAAACAATAGTCTAGTAATGCTAATTTGGGCAGCTTTGTTATAGGATCCGAATTATAGTTACATACCAAAACACAATCTCCAGCTCGTTACTAGCCAAATCATAATATATCGACACAACAAAACCATTAACTTCTGGGCTCTCCATTCGCTGAAAATTTTGCTACGGGGCATGAACCAGAGGGTCCCCCTGGTTCCTAACCAGGGTTGGGCGCCCGATTTTGCCAAGAGAAAAACGGTTAAAAATCGTGTCAGAAACACTGCCAAAACGCTTTTGATGGAGAGAAAAAGCTATTTTTAATCAAATTTTGATAAAATTTGAGAAATTTTTGGCTTCAGAACGGAATTTTAGTACAAATTTTGATCAATTTTTTTGTACTTTGGACCGATTGGAAACAAAAAAATTTTCCAAGAGGCGATGAACCGGGGGAGCCCAAAATTTTGCCAGGGGGCACCGAAAAATGCCAGAGCATGCCCCAAATTAGAGAACCCAGAATTTACTTATTATGAAGTCCCCATTCAACTTTGATTATGTGCGACCAGTTGACACGCTTGACAGTACGAATTTCGATCCACGAAACAAGCCACACATGAATCCATGTATGAAATAAAATATAGACCTACTTCAATAACATGTATTATAGCGTTTGCCAGAAATTAGTCTGTTTTCGAACGAATGGATAGCGAACAGAATTACCTGCCTATCCGCGAGCAAGAATTTAACAAATTCCGTAAAGCTCGACGAATTTAAAAATAGTTGTGCTAAAAATAATTTTGAATATGATATTGAACAAACTTTGAACACTTTTCAAACAAAACCTGATATTTTCCAAGCAAACACCAACTGAAGATCACTTATTTTTGGTGAGTTAGTTCTTACTGTAACTGTCAAAATGGTTACTTCTAACGAATGCAAAAGTGCAACAACTCACGTCCTGACAACATTCCGACCAAAGTAATACCGCAGGACCAAATGTCTGCCGGTAGCGGATGATACGGCTTTCGGCTGTTCGCAACGATTACCTCGGGCGCCATATATTGTATTGTTCCATTCGGTGCGTTCAGACGCCGACAAAGCTTCGGCGTCTTATACAGTGTCGCCATCCCGAAATCGATAATTTTCAAAACATCTGCATTAATTTAAGAAGACGCCAATAAAAAATATGGATCTAGATAATGGTTAATGGGGCAAAGCGTAACACCGGTGGTGCACCGCTACATATATATACAACTGGCTTGTCCAAATAGGAAGAGATGCGCCCAGATGTATCGACCTCCCCATGTTCACACAGTTCATGCCACCAGGTACTTTCCTGTGTTGCTAAAAATTGCGAATTTTTCATTGTTGGTCTAAAACTTTGTACGCAATTTTTCACAAATATGGCTACAATAACCCCAAATTTTACCCTACGATTGCTAAATTATAAAACCTACTAAGTCCATTTCATTCAAAAATGGATTTCAAATCTTTGCATTTCAAAAAATTGAATTTAAAAATAACTATAATAAATGGTAAGTTATTTTAATTATTTATCTAAATCCATTCCATATTTTAAGAGAACATATTTGCAGGTGTACCTAATGCGATATGTTCCGTATACGATAATCGCGTATTTCAAGGTACATGGGGTGAAAAATACAACTACGATCTTTTGCTGCTAAACAATTACAATATTTGATGTATCGCATAATCAGCTCAGCCAAGTATCTCCTTTGTACAGAAGTTAATACCATACTTAGATTTCATATATTCAGGCTAACGCATACTCCTCATCTTCCTCGAGAAGGAAATAGGCTACGATAGTTCGTAGAATCCTATGTATTCGCGAGGCATGTCCC
Organism: Trileptium ribeirensis; assembly: GCA_030248225.1. Lineage (NCBI taxonomy): Eukaryota > Metazoa > Nematoda > Enoplea > Enoplida > Thoracostomopsidae > Trileptium > Trileptium ribeirensis. The sequence goes on from JASANE010023482.1 coordinate 8,395, forward strand.
GAGTACGAAACAATTCCATCAGATCCGTTTTCTTAGATTCGGAAAAAGGAACTTCGGATCGTAAAGCGGTCGCAGTTCACCACAGTTGCCTCTGGAAGGCCGTAAGGTATACGTTACAAATCTATGTGTTGAATAGCCATTTATCGGAATTTCAGTTTCACGTGTGCTGCATTCAATTCTGACGATTTTGGCTGTTTTAATATTGAAACGACGGGCGTTGACAAAGCAGGTCCTGCAGAAACTTTAGACAGACCGACAAGTTTCTACCTCTAACCAGCCCCGTTGACCTTCGTATTCGAGCCAGACGTAACAGTATAGCAGTGTAATGTTGTATACTTTAAGGTTCCGCTTGTAACAGAACAGCTAATGTCACAGTGTGGGGTCGGCAGCAGATTGCAGGTCAAACGTTGTATCATTTTTGTCGTGCGCTGCTTCTCCTGCTAATTTAAAACAGCAACAGCATCACATCTCTCAAGATGCACATCAGCTTTGTCTTTATTAAACTCGACTACAACTTTTGCGTCTCCAGCAGCGACAAGATTGCTAACTTGGAACATAACGTTTTCTTGACTTAAAAAGCCAATGTTAAACCTTTCACAAAACATCTTGCGGTAACTGCAATTCTTCAAGCAACCCATTCGACAATACGAAAATTGGGATAAAAGTTTCTGTTAGAATCCATAACGAACTGGAACATTTTTGAAACAGTCATTCCAAATTCGAGGTATTCTTTTTGAGTACCTGCTCGGCAATGACATGAAAGTATTTTATTAAACGAATGTGATGATATTATGTTAATGATGTTTTCGGAAATTTTGTTACTCGACCGATGAGTAACAAATTTTCCCACTGGGTGGAAGCGGGATAAACAAAGTTTGGACGGACCTGGGGCACGATTGCACAAATCGCTGATCTTCCACTAGAAAGCACACAGTGTACTCACGAAAAACTTCATGCTGACCCTGTGACCTTCACAGCCGCCACCACATTCTTCAAAGCTGACACAATCTAGCTTATACTTAATCAAATGGACACGATGTGGACGATGTGTCTTAGAAGTTTTGCAGGTCTTGGTAGTTGAACTGGATTTCTTAATGTCTGTCGTAATATGAATTCCTTCTGTCTACCGAAGCCAAGGTGTACGTTCGGCAAATCCTACGCGGTCAGCCTCTGAAATAGCTGCTGAACAATAGAATGGACAAGCTGGCCCGCAGGTGGCCTTTGGACTCTTAGCAGTACTTTTCTCGCAGGCTACTCTAGCACGAGACCAATCGCTCAGATCTCGCTTGCGTTTTCTTGTAATGTTTTTCTGTCTCTTGCGTCCAGACGACGAATTCTGGTCAGAGGCATCTTCACTGCTACTATAATTGCTCGGTTCATAGACGATGTCTGTCTCACGCTCAGCATTTGGCATTTGATTCATCGCAAACTTCATTGTCTTGTGTTGTTGCTTACGATTGTATTATTTGCTGCTGCAGGCGACTTCGCCTGTTCGAACGCGACTTCCGCCGATATCGCTAATATGACATCTGGTGCAGGCGACTTCGGAAAGTTCGAACACCGCTTTTGTCGATGCGTCTAGCACGACCGCTGGCGCAGATGACTTCGCAAAGTTCGAACACCGCTTTTCTCGATGCCGCTAGCACGACCGCTGCTGCAGGCGACTTCTCGAGCGCGAATTTCGTTTCCGTTTTCGTTGTTTCTGGTTATTTCACTAAGACTGCTGAGCAAGCTGTCCATAAAATTTAATATCGTCTTTCCAGCATCAAGTGCTGCAATAATATATGCTGGGATCTCTGAGCAACTATCTCTCGCCTTTGCAAAACAGGCTAACGTAAAAATATTTTTGTTTGTAAAATGTGTATGACCGAGTGTTCGATGTTCAATGACTCTAGCTATTTTCTAGCTTTGAACGACATCTTATCTTTCTTAGACGGTATTAACCCGTATTGGGAGGTGATGCGTGAAAGAAATAACGGCGGTATGCTTAACGTGTCCGTAGCGATTGTCCCCGAAGTAAAATACAGTAATAGTTTATTTCTGTAGTGCGATTTCGCATTTTCAGAATTGCAATATCATAGCTGGCAATCGCGATTTTTTCCATAACACCCAAACAATGTGATTTATTTTAGCCATTTTATTCCGTGATTGCTACAAATACCTTATGCGGAACAAAAACGCATGATTTCCTGGTTACTAAAAAACTGGCGAAAAGTTTTGAAAATCAAAACAGAAATAAAAAATTCTACGGTAATACCACTTATGCATTGTGTAAGCACTAATACCTTATGCGGAACCAAAACGCATGATTTCATGGTTGCTAAAAAACTGGCGAAAAGTTTTGAAAATCAAAACAGAAATAAAAAATTCTACGGTAATACCACTTATGCAGTGTGTAAGCACTAATACCTTATGCGGAACCAAAACGCATGATTTCCTGGTTACTAAAAAACTGGCGAAAAGTTTTGAAAATCAAAACAGAAATAAAAAATTCTACGGTAATACCACTTATGCAGTGTGTAAGCACTAATACCTTATACGGGACCAAAACGCATGATTTCCTGGTTACTAAAAAACTGGCGAAAAGTTTTGAAAATCAAAACAGAAATAAAAAATTCTACGGTAATACCACTTATGCAGTGTGTAAGCACTAATACCTTATGTGGAACCAAAACGCATGATTTCCTGGTTACTAAAAAACTGGCGAAAAGTTTTGAAAATCAAAACAGAAATAAAAAATTCTACGGTAATACCACTTATGCAGTGTGTAAGCACTAATACCTTATGCGGAACCAAAACGCATGATTTCCTGGTTACTACAAAACTGGCGAAAAGTTTTGAAAATCAAAACAGAAATAAAAAATTCTACGGTAATACCACTTATGCAGTGTGTAAGCGCTAATACCTTATGCGGAACCAAAACGCGTGATTTCCTGGTTGCTAAAAAACTGGCGAAAAGTTTTGAAAATCAAAACAGAAATAAAAAATTCTGCGGTGATACCACTTATGCAGTGTGTAAGCACTAATACCTTATGAGGAACCAAAACGCATACCTTATGCGGAACCAAAACGCATGATTTCATGGTTGCTAAAAAACTGGCGAAAAGTTTTGAAAATCAAAACAGAAATAAAAAATTCTACGGTAATACCACTTATGCATTGTGTAAGCACTAATACCTTATGCGGAACCAAAACGCATGATTTCATGGTTGCTAAAAAACTGGCGAAAAGTTTTGAAAATCAAAACAGAAATAAAAAATTCTACGGTAATACCACTTATGCAGTGTGTAAGCACTAATACCTTATGTGGAACCAAAACGCATGATTTCCTGGTTACTAAAAAACTGGCGAAAAGTTTTGAAAATCAAAACAGAATAATAAAAAATTCTACGGTAATACCACTTATGCAGTGTGTAAGCACTAATACCTTATGCGGAACCAAAACGCATGATTTCCTGGTTACTACAAAACTGGCGAAAAGTTTTGAAAATCAAAACAGAAATAAAAAATTCTACGGTAATACCACTTATGCAGTGTGTAAGCGCTAATACCTTATGCGGAACCAAAACGCGTGATTTCCTGGTTGCTAAAAAACTGGCGAAAAGTTTTGAAAATCAAAACAGAAATAAAAAATTCTGCGGTGATACCACTTATGCAGTGTGTAAGCACTAATACCTTTATACGGGACCAAAACGCATGATTTCCTGGTTACTACAAAACTGGCGAAAAGTTTTGAAAATCAAAACAGAAATAAAAAATTCTACGGTAATACCACTTATGCAGTGTGTAAGCGCTAATACCTTATGCGGAACCAAAACGCGTGATTTCCTGGTTGCTAAAAAACTGGCGAAAAGTTTTGAAAATCAAAACAGAAATAAAAAATTCTGCGGTGATACCACTTATGCAGTGTGTAAGCACTAATACCTTATGCGGAACCAAAACGCATGATTTCATGGTTGCTAAAAAACTGGCGAAAAGTTTTGAAAATCAAAACAGAAATAAAAAATTCCACGGTAGTACCACTTATGCATTGTGTAAGCACTAATACCTTATGCGGAACCAAAACGCATGATTTCATGGTTGCTAAAAAACTGGCGAAAAGTTTTGAAAATCAAAACAGAAATAAAAAATTCTACGGTAATACCACTTATGCATTGTGTAAGCACTAATACCTTATGCGGAACCAAAACGCATGATTTCATGGTTGCTAAAAAACTGGCGAAAAGTTTTGAAAATCAAAACAGAAATAAAAAATTCTACGGTAATACCACTTATGCAGTGTGTAAGCACTAATACCTTATGTGGAACCAAAACGCATGATTTCTTACTGCCAAAAAACTGGCGAAAAGTTTTGAAAATCAAAACAGAAATAAAATTTTATGGGACAACCCCACTTATGCAGTGTGTAAGCACTAATACGCTTGCTCACGAAAGCGCGGCATTACCTCCTGGTTAAATGAACAGAATAAAAAATCAAAAATAAAAATACGTAATACCACTTATGCATGTGTAAGCACTATACCTTGGCGGAATACCACTATGCAAAACACAAAACAAAAAAAAACACTCAAAAACAAAATGATTTTGCCAAAATAAAATTCAAAACAGAGAAATAAAAAATTCTACGGTAATACCACTTATGCAGTGTGTAAGCGCTAATACCTTATGCGGAACCAAAACGCGTGATTTCCTGGTTGCTAAAAAACTGGCGAAAAGTTTTAAAAATCAAAACAGAAATAAAAAATTCTACGGTAATACCACTTATGCATTGTGTAAGCACTAATACCTTATGCGGAACCAAAACGCATGATTTCATGGTTGCTAAAAAACTGGCGAAGTTTTGAAAATCAAAACAGAAATAAAAAATTCTACGGTAATACCACTTATGCAGTGTGTAAGCACTAATACCTTATACGGGACCAAAACGCATGATTTCCTGGTTACTGAAAAACTGGCGAAAAGTTTTGAAAATCAAAACAGAAATAAAAAATTCTACGGTAATACCACTTATGCATTGTGTAAGCACTAATACCTTATGCGGAACCAAAACGCATGATTTCATGGTTGCTAAAAAACTGGCGAAAAGTTTTGAAAATCAAAACAGAAATAAAAAATTCTGCGGTAATACCACTTATGCAGTGTGTAAGCACTATTCGTGCATGGTTTTAACCGGCGTTCAGTCCCAAATAAGATATATAAATGTAATATTATTATTTGAGAATTATTCTTATTTATAAATATTAGCAGCCGATGAATTAGTGAATTACATTGAAATAGCGAACGGATATTACAGATGAAGAGTTTGGTTGGGCACAGCATGGCCAGCAAAGAAATACAATAGTTACACAAAATATTACAAGAATTATTGTTAAAGATCTAAGTAACTGAAGTAACTGTCCGAAGAATAGCGATCGTGGTATCCAAAAGCATCTCAATCTGCATTGTCAACAAAATTAACTCCGTTTGATCGAAACTGATTTTGCAGCAAATCATAGCAAGTCCACAAAAAATGAGTGACATCATTAAAAATTTCTAGCAGGATAACATCGTTAATCCATAATGTTCTTGGAATTACCGACTTGTATATACACCGCTTTAATTACAATATTTCGTAGCACTCCTTCATCACAGTGTTGCGCAATGTGAAGGACTTACCAGGTATTGCAAACAAAAGCTGAGCTAAGTGTAGAATATTAATTTATACATTTTAACAACTGTGGCAAAAACTGAAGTTACAATGGTGTACAATTAATCCATCAATCATTTTATTTTACATTGTGTGGTAGTTATAGTACTTTACAATCTAGCCGGTCTAACTAGGATACCACTCAGATAGGTATTTTCAGCTCCCTAGTTCATACCTCAGGTATATTTTGATAGTTTGGAGAAGCCAGCATAGCAGTGAACGACGGCCAATTCCACGGGTTTTATGAACAACGTTACACATCGAGGAGTTGCAAGAAAGATTTCAGATTACCATTTGCGTTTAATTTACCCATGTAAAAGAGAAAAGAGATTGTAATTATATTGTATATACAAACAGAAAATATAATTCAGCTTAGATCTACCACGCGCAGCGATTATTTTGAGGATACAATTTATGGTTCCAAGGCTACCTTAAGAGTCCTAGAAGGCCAATAATACACCAATAATGCAATGCATTAACGACAATGTAACAGTCATTTCTAGATCATATCTTAAACCATGGGGCCTTTTTCTCAATAAAACAGTAATAGTCAAAAATACGGAACCTTCCAAAATTTATAATTCACAACGCTCAAGAAAAGCGTTATTTTTATGTTGTACACCCTAGCGCTTGCCGCATTGGATGCACAGAACGATAATATGGCTTCTATTGTACTCACCAACCCCGAAAACATATAGACCCATTATAATAGACCTCTACGTCTCTGGGCGGAGATACAATTTGAAACGTGGGCGGAGATACAATTTGAAACGTGGGCGGAAACCAAAAGCTCAAAATCAAAGTTCCAACTCTAGTCGGTATTTTGTAAATTTGGCCACGTAAACTTTAGGAGCACCGCTAAGACAAGCCTAGGTGCATAACTGGATTCTATTACTCGCCGAATAAAAAATCCGATTAAATTCGACGATCCAGTAAAGCATTTTCGTGAAACATACAAAAAAATTTGGACAATGTAACCGCTGCTCGGCGAAGTCAGCTCGCTCCATTAGAAACTACGCCTCCCGTTTTATGGCCCGTCAAAATTTTTAGCAAATAGGTATTGTATATTCAGCATTCCAATATGAACACAATTACACATTTTCTAAATTTGAAAGTAGCATGCCATTCTTTAACGGACAATAACTTCGTCGTAAACTATCCTTCTAAAAGATTGAAAACTACATATGTCGTCTAAGCATGCGACAAAGCATCACATAAAATACAAAATATTTCAAATGGTACCATTTTGTGTCAAAAGAAGATTTTCCGGCTTTATGTCTCGATGCGCAATGCCACGCGAATGAATATATTCCTAGAAAGGAATGAATTATTAAAATTATGTTATATTAATTTTGACGTCTTGAAGCATCAGACTGTGACTCATTGCTTCGCTGTGAACAACTTAGAGCACTCAGAGTAATTATAAAGTGAGGAAGTGTCAGCATGAGAAAGTCCACAGCCAGGAATGTGTTGTTTTACGTAATGGTTTGCAAACCTTACTTGTTTTTGTTAACCAGAGCAACCTTAGTGGCTTCCCTGCCGGCCCACAAGCATACAAGTAGGGCGTTTGACGCTCTATAAGCTGTAACTAGTTTTAAAATATCAGCGCAATTACGGATATATCAATAACAACTTGTCGAACAGTTATTAGTTGAGGCCCGTAAATAAGGGAGGAGGGTTGGGGCAAGAACCAAAAAATTGAAACCCGGACAGGTCCCGGAGTGAACATCACAATGAAGGCAACTTATTTGACCTAGTTTGTAATAACAACAAATTCCACGCATAAACAAATATAATTCCAGGGTATATTGCACGTTAGTATCTCGTAATCGAGGGTGAAATGCAAATGACTTGGTTCGGTTTATCTGCGGCTGTTATGCTTAGTGGCCAGTAAAAAGTTTTGTGTTTTACATACTGCCACAATCTCTTCAGCCCCAAAGCCTGATAATAATAGTCTGATAGGTGTTAAAGAACTCCACCTTCGTGTTCTAAACGTCACAAAACCTATAAAACTTATGTAAAGGTCACAAAAACAACGCATCACCAAACAAGAGATGATATAATAAATTCATTCGGTGGGTTCGCGGATGGTCGATCTTTAAATACTCCTGAAAAGGTACGGCATAGTCATGCTAGATCCCAGATGACCACACCAGTGTATTCAATATAACGAAAACCAATAAACGCCATTCAAACCCCTGAGAGTGTAATGTACCAGTAACTCGCAAGCGAAGGTCAAACGGGGCGACTGTGGTTCAATTTTATCATATTGTTTAATCACCTGTAATAAGCTGTGTTTGATGTATATACCACCCCAAAACCTCTGGAGCCTTGAATCCATTGAAAATCCTAAAACCTGGTCGACTCTAAACCAATTGAAAACAACTGACAACCAAGTATTTGTGCTGGTCTCCAGATAACCAAACCATCATATTCAGCCTACCGGCAAACCTATATAGACAATTCTTGATGTCCCGCACGCAATACATAATAAGACATATGAAAACACACCACATTTTGGAAATAAGAATCGGCGACCGTAAAAACCTTTGGAATTTTAAAAGATATAGTGAGATAATATAAGATAATATATATAAGACAAATTAGACTCTAGATAGCAAATCCATCGTATCCAGCGTGCTAACCTAATAGGCACTCCCTATAAGGTAATAACAATCAATAACACGGAGAAATCTGAAAAATCGCTATTACTTGCAAAGGGTCGTTAAACCATATTCGTGTACGCAGAAATGCATAGTTCACTGCACACTGTGGGCAGTATGGTGGCTACGAATGCACTCCCATCGATTCGAGCGCAATAGCAACGTCGATTGCGCCGTCCGTGCAATGGTAAACTCGGTTGCTTGCCAAGAGCATTTGCAGCAGTTATAGCACGTGGCTATGCAACTGTATAGTACAATGGATTGACGGCGTGCATTTGTAACAACCTTTACATTCCAAGGCGCAAAAGAAAGATTAGCTTACATACTGGAGTGCACTCGTTGTTCATGCAATAATAATTGCTATTGCACACTGTAGGGCAATAATGTTTCCTAAAGCAATGTGTGCGTGAAATTGTTTTAGCCAAAGAACTTTCCAGTGCAACTGTTGTCACGTTTGCGCTTGCTGCAGCAATGGCATAAGCCTGAAATGTACACATTGCTATTGTTTACGTCATTCATCTGTCCCAACAATGGTTCTTGTATTTACACACGTTCATGAATGTGGCGGGGTGATTGCACATAGTCATCATTTTTAAGGGTCAACCAAAAAGCTAATACTTTTGCAAAAAACCCTAAAAAATTAGTTTTTGGCCGTTTTGATCATGAAGAAGGCGCCATAGATCTAAGCAACTAAAGGGCACATGGACAGACTTTTTCTAACGAATAAAAACTTTGTTCAATCAAATTCATCCACCTGAAGATGAGTATTGCGTGACAGCGACAGGCAAGGAAAAAAGTTTCACGATTTCCCCTAGCGTCGTCACTGGCAGCTTCTGTCGCGGATTCCTGAAAACCGCGGTTGTATAGCTGTAATGAAGCATTTGTGAACATTTAATGTTATCGATCATCTTTACATACTATGAACACTACAGTGCTTCTCTTGGGCGTTCGTTCTTCACAGCAGCCATAGTCTAGCTGAACAAAATAATGATCAAGCAGCTACTTGTTGTTCACGGCGATACGGCGAAATGTGTTGGCGAGAGAGAAGCGTAACTGCGGATGTTTATGATAAGGTGTTGTGATGAGGTGTACGGCGGAATTGATTGCTGTGTTTTCAATTTCTTTGTGTTGATTTCTTTACATACTGTTTTGAATGAAATGACTGTCTGCGATAATGTTTGTCGGCTCTAAACTTCGTCGGCGCTTGCTCTTTCCACCATCGAAACTATGAACTGAACTATTGTAACTATACTACTATTACACTTCCACCGTGTTTGCAACTGAAACCTCTCCTTGTGTAACAACTACAACAATCGTGTGATTCATCGTCTTCGACGTCGAACAGCTTCATTTTGGCTCAACCGCTATTCTGAAAATTCCTGTCGATTAGTCGATTGAATCAACGAGATCAATTTCTGGATAACCTGGTGAGCCTTCACATTTTTCTCCACAACAGCTTCTCTCGCTTTGCTCGTTCCGTTTCAATTAGTATTTGTCACATTTTCTGATAGCATTAATCCCACGTTCAGGCCATGAAATTGATTACACTCTAGTGAACGTTTCACAGGATGATGGGCGCAAAATGGGGCAAAATTTGGCCCTGTACGCTGAATTGTACGTGACTTCAACGCGTAAGTTTTATTAGCATTTAGTCGCCCATAATTATTCGTAATATTTTGCGCATAATATAAATATTTCGCGCGATTAAAAGTCTGTAACTTGGAAGTTATGCACACCAAACTGTTCATAAATAAATATTACACATAGCTACATATGTGTCCGCAACAAGTACAGTTACGACTGCTAATTACTCGCGCAGCAGGAAAACGAAGCCAGAGTAGACTGAATACGATCAGTCAGCGGTATTTCAGCGCGAGGCGCCATTTACCTGTCTTCATTTGAAAATGTGATCTGTGTGCGATCATCACTTTTGAGATCATTGACTGACTTGACAACGAAAAACACACATCTGTAGTTTTAGTCACACATTACGCTATAATGGCGACGTATAAAATTTTTCACTGTAGAAAATGGTAATGCGCGACTATCCTATTTTGTTTTTTAGAAAAAATACGTTAGCGAACTCTATCTTCTGAAGCAAAAATTGACCATTTTCTGTTCACGAACACTCAAAATGTTAATGAACGAAAATTTATCGCTTTTGAATCAAAAAAGGTTATGTTCGTGAACAATCGCTGACAAAGTACAGGGCCCTTCTTTACTTTGTCACATTTACATTCAATGTGTTCGCCAGCAGAGATAAATCCCCAGTGAAAGCTTACAAATGTCATGGAACTGTCATTGACAGATTGCAATTCCCCACTTCTACGCTAGCAGTGAATCGAATAAATTTTCTTGCTTGTTCCGTAAATGGATTCGACATCGTGTTTTACAAAATAGTATTGTAAGTGGGCGCGGTTTAAGTTTAGTCGCACAGAATCGAAAATTGCTCGAAATTTTGGCATTTCCTAACTATATACGCTCAGCTATGCCATATAAATTTAAAGGCTTTATAGTTGCGCTGCGCTTTACTGAATTACGTAAGTTATAGCCGTATCCGTATGATGTCTCAGCAAGTGTACATTCATACCCAAATTTACAAAAATAGTCTCAAATGACTTTACCACGCCTCATCGTAAGTCCTAACTAGCTAGTATCAATAAGACAAAGATTTCTTAGCGTGAAGATTTTTCAAAATAGGTTTTTGCAATACACTTCACAACAAATGTTACGTATGTTAAAATTTGAAATATAAACCATAATTTTACGTATTTTCGTCTTTCTACGTTTCGATATGGTAAGCTTTCGCGCATAGTGCATATAAGTGTTCTATCGCTTATAATTTCATCCGCTTACAATAAATTTAAATGCTGTACAATTGCAAATAAATTTAAAACAAATGAACTTTGAGACGTACTGACACAGCAACAGCAAGCAAAGCACAGATCTCATTTCAAGCCTCAATATAAATGCAGCAGCGACATACAGAATACATTAGCATCTGCAATGAAATTTGTCATAACTTCGAGCACCATTCGTTCTTCGAATAAGTCAAAACATTGCAATCATATATTTATAGCATTATTAGAAATGTACGTAAAATCTCACATACAAATTTTTGAGAGGGCACGGTGAATTGTGATGGAAGGATTCCTATACTGATTAACCCATTTCAGAATCGCTAACCGTGCTGTATCATGCATTGAAACTTGTAATGAAATGTCTACCTTAAAGCTACTGAAAACAATTTATGCTGAGGTTACAGTCATGTCCAGTAGGTCCTACATTCATGGCCAGTCAGTGCTACATTCATGTCCATACATCAGTCCTTGGACTATGTTTTAGTCGGTCATTTTGTGGGCCTCTGTAGTAAATTATAAATTTTGATTGTTTTGTTATATACGCGACAGTGCATAAACGATAATTAGACGCAGTGTTTATACCGCTGAGTCAGCAAATTCGTAGCTAGACCTAGTATAGCATAAAGCGAAGCTGTAGACAATAAAGAAATAACCAAACGGTGCAACACCAATAAATTTTATACAATGTATACCGTAAACATTCAGTTTCTCACGTTTCAACATCAATATGGTGCAAATCTGATAAGGCCTTGGTAGCTACGCGCACTTCAGCGCACAGAGCCAATTTTGCCACATTCAGCGCTGTAACGCGCATTAGGGTGTTATCGATTTCCTGACCAGAACGTGGTGTTTATAATACAATCAGGAAATGTGACAAATATTGTAATGGGGCGAGCGAAGAGGATCTTCCAATGTGGGCGCTAGGGGGAAAATCTTGAATTTTTTGTCTATCGCTGTCACTTATAATTCATCTTCGAGTTAAATGAATTTCGACCAAGTTTTCTATTCGTTAGCGAACGTCATGTCTATGTTTCCTTTAGTTGCTTAGATCTGTGGCTTCATCTTCAGGGTCAAAGCGGCCAAAAACTAGTTTTTAAGGGTTCTTTGCAAAAGCAAAAGTACTGGTCTTTTTGGTTAATTGTTAAAAACGATGACTATGTGAATCACCCCGCCACTTTCACGAACGTTTGTAAACACAATAACCATTGCTCTCATAAATGGAATGGCGTATTAACAATATCAAGGTGCACATTTCCGGCTTATGTTTATACCATTGCTGCAGCACATTGCTTTAGCAAACATTATGCCCTACAGTTTACAATAGTAATTATCATTGCACGAAGAACGATCAAAACTATTGCTCTCGAGTATGTAAGCTAATCTTTCTTTTGCGCCTTTAAATGTAAATGACGTTACAAATGCACGCGGTCAATGCATTGTACTATACAGTTGCATAGCCATGTGCTATGACTGCTGCAAATGCTCTTAGTAAGCAACCGAGTTTACCATTGTACGGACGGCGCAATCGACGTTGTCATTGCGCTCGAATCGCTTTGAGTGCATTCGTAGCGACAATACGGCCCACAGTGTGCAGTAGCTGCACACAAATAAACGTGAACGACGCAAAATATCAGGGAGTGGTTCCACAAGAAAGTCGAATATAGTCTGCAAAGTTATAGATCTCGCTATGACGTTACGGGCTTCGAAAAATTGGTACCCGTATGGCAAAATTTGAGAAAGAGAACCCTTAAAACCTGTTTTTTACCATTTTGACCCCGAAGATGGGGTCGGAGCTATTTGCGTCCAACTAAAGGGCACATCCTAGTCGAAAAAGATACCAAAATCCATCCATCCGAACATGAGTTACAAATGACAGAAACACACAAAAAAATTTAACGATGTTACACCTAGCGCGAAACTGTGGGTATATAGCTTCATTTCAGTAACCAGCCAGAAGACACTATATTCCAGACATAAGGTTCGTAGACCCTAAACCCCTTGAAACCATTGAAAAGGTGTGAAATATTTGTGCTGAACTCTGATTAGATAACAAAACATCCTATTCAGCCTACCAAAAAACTCATGAAGACCATTCTAAATGGTCTGAAATCAATGTATAATCAATCAACTAATGAGAAATTATATTCTGGAAATAGGGTGGTCTTTCTGCAATGATGCGGGTGGGAGTGCCCCCACTTTCGAAATCCCCAATTTTTGCAAAATTTATCACCACGCTCGTCCCATCCACCAGTTCGAAACTTCAATGTTCAGTTCTGTCCATTTTAATGTCTTTAAAATCATATTTTATGTATATACAGTAAATATTTTTAATATTAAATACTACTATTTCTGATGCAAAACGCTATTTTATAGATTGAAAATATTTTTACAGCAGCAAAAGTACATACTCCTTCAAAAACAATGAGACGGTACCATCAAATGTTGGTGCTGGACTATAGATAACTAAACCATCTATTCAGAGTATCGAAAAACCTATTCATGTATCCCATTCTTGATGCATTGGAAGCAATACGTAGTCAGGCAAATGAAACCACTACGCATTCTAAAAATCGAATTCGTTAAACCCTAGAATCGTTGAAACCTCTGCGCACGTAAGATATAGCTATGCTAGAGTCTAGATACGAAAACCGTCGTCTTCGATATTCTTGATAACCTAATAGACACTCGTTGTAAGGTAAAACACAGAATAACATGCGGAAATTTGAAAAATCAATATTTCAGGTAAGGGTCGATGAACCATAATATTTGTGTCCACAGCGGGGCAATAAGTTGTCCCAAAAAAGCATTGCCCAGAGCGAGGTTGTAGGTCTCGATGAGTTGGTTTTGACCTGCCTACATTTTTCATTGTGAAGCCTTTGCCGCTAAATATGGGCTCCGAAAACAAATTGGGAAACGACTCTTTTGCATCATTTTTCCCATTCTGATCCAAAAGATGAGGTCGGTCGTCAGTTATGTTATAGAACAAAAAATTTTATCGGAACCTGTCTACCCAAACACGAGTTATTAGTTACGTGAATAACGACAGACAACGAAAAAATTTTCATGATTTTTACCCTGGACGCTCTTTGGAAAGTCCGTATGCTTTGTTTCACTTATACTTTATATTCACATCCACATTGCTAAAATTTGTTTATAAAGTGGTTCCGTTTTATATATAAATGAAATCGTGTAATCCAGGTTTACTAATACAATACACATATAATTGTTAAAATCGGCACCAGGGCCATTTTCGATTTTGAAGGTTCTATCTAGAAACATTTTCTTTTGGGGGGGGGCGGGGCATTGTAGTTTTGTTGCGTTGCCCTAGCCTTTTTTGATAAAATACCGAAAATGCTAATTCTATAAAATTTATGGTTTAAACAATGTAAAAAATGAAACTTTGTATAAATTTTATGACCGAAATCAAGTGTTTCATCTTTTCCTCAATGCTGTTTTAAAGCGAACTCTGTCAAAGCAGCCGCAAAAAAGTTTGTTTATGCGCCGCGTATGCAGAAAAACAGTTCTCGATACAAACAATGACAATAACGTACGACACCGTCGAGCAGCTGCCGAAAGAAATGTTGGGCTTTGTCTTCCGACATTCCAACGTCAGGATCTGAAACGTTAAAATTACCCAGTCAATTTTCTTGAATAAGAGTTTGCATATCGTTCCATTGCCCCGTTTTAAGGTTCTGGCCACGGTAGGGTACGCCTCGAACACCGGTTCGTTTCCACTGCCCCTTTGAAGTGCCCAGTAACTGCAAAGTACGTTCGATTACTATAAAACTCAGAACGTACCTCGAAAGTCTTCTGTAACGATCGATATGGTGTGTCTGTGTACAAAATGTGACAACAAAATGGGATAACGCGACTTCACTCTTCCTTGTGGTCTTTGTTCACTCACGGGCCACGCCAAATGCTATGGGATCGATGACGATAACATTGTTTTCAAAAAGTGGAGGCCATTCCCTTCATTTCTCCCCTATGGTCAAAGTGCTGTAAAGCTGATATTGAGTCTACCAACAAATCTACGATGGATATTCCGTCTATGGTTGATTAAGTGATCCGAACCTTAACGCCGACGATTACGGAACTGGTGAAACAGGTATCTGCGACATCAGGTACGTCATTTGATAGTACATCTAATCATGTCACCCCTGCTTCTGTCACAGCTGAGGCCGGATCATCTTCCGTTTACATCGAGCCGATGATCAACACGGTTGGCAATCAAAAGTGGTCAGAAGTGGTAAAAACACGCCAACAAAAGCTACCCAGGCTAGTCATTGCTTTCCGGTACCGCGTCAAATTGTGCGATAAAAGGTGTTATTGTTCTTGAAGTTATTCCCAAAGCTGTTTTTCATGTAGCAACATTGCGTCCGCGTGTTCTAAGGAAGATATTATTGATCACCTGTCCAATAACAATATCACCGTTACCAATGTTTCTCTTTTTCCTCAAACCAAGTTTCCTGATGTCGTTAACGCGCGTATAACTGTGTACAAAGCGCACTCATTGAAAATGCATGACGAGAACATATGGCCGACTGGGGTTATAGCAAGGGATTCGAAGTTTAAGCCAAAGCCTGATCATGCAATGGGCGGAGTGAGCCGCGATCAGCATGACGTAACTGATGATCCTTAAAACCATGCCAACAAGTGACTTGCACTGGATACTTGTAATGCCCAATCAATTAGCAACAAAAGTGCCAATATCAGTAATTTCATTATTGACAATAAGTTGGATATATATATTTGTTATTTGTGAAACCTGGGCTAAATCAAATGACTCCCTTGCTATACGAGAGTCGTGTCCTGACGGTTTTAGTTATACCGAACGCCCTCGTCCAACACGCGGTGGGGGTGTGGCTAACATTTCTCGCAACATCTTTAAAAGTCATGAATTACGCCCAATAAATCCACTGACTTTCGAATACATCTCTCATTTTGAAACTGGTTGTACGTCTTTCAATTTACTAAACTTGTATCGCCCATCGAACAGCAATAATAATTCGTCTACTAAGCGTCAGCTGTTTCTAAATGAGTTTTCTGATTTGCTGGATGCATCCCTGACAAAACGTTATCTCGTGGTAATCGCAGGAGATTTTAACATTCATATTAATGAAAGCAATGACAATTTTTCTGTTGCATTTCGTAATTTATTACAGTCATACAACCTCCAACAACATGTTGTTAGTCCAACGCATATATCTGGTAACACGCTTGATTTGGTATTATCATATATTGACTTCAAGTACGTCCTCTCCTGGTATCTCCAATCATAACATTGTGGTGTTTGAACTTCCTTTGATTTTACTTAGCAATTGCAAAGCGTCAAAGGTGAATTTTCGTAAAATGGTCTCGGATAGATATACCTTCGTTTCAAAAGGATTTGTGTACTACGTGAAGTAGTAATTATCTTGATATAGCGGACGTACATGATCTGACGGAATCGCACTACAGCATGGCATATGCTGCTGCTGACAAAAGCGCCCTTTAAAGTATGTTACGGTTAAATCTCGTCCGAACTCTCCATGGTTCGACACTGACTGCATAATTGCTAAGCGAGTGGTCCGCAGGTTTGAGCGATGGTGGCGTTGCTAATGCTGATGCGACTGTATAAACACTAGTTAATCGCCGCAATTACCTTATTTGCAAGCGTCAGTATCAAAAAATTTGTCAAGTCAAGTTTAGTCTGTTTTGGCGCGAAAAACTTTCTTTGGGCAGAGTAACAAATGGCCAGTAATAAATTCTACGCTGTGCAGGAAACCTAACCTTCCTAATTCATCGCTTTCTGCAAACGCGTTTTCGAAATATTTTATTAACAAAATTGCATCTATTCGATCATCTCTACCTTTTCGTGATCCAGTACATTATCCACCTGGTGCTGCTAAAATGAATGTTTTCGCCCTGGTTACTGTTGGCGAAGTAATATTGCTTTTGAATAGTAGCCATAACAAACAATGCTCGTTGGACCCGATTCCTATGTCTATTCTCAAAACATGTTCACATACAATGGCACAGCTTTTTGCGAAAATTATAAATAAATCATTGGCTTCTGGCACGGTGTCACAGCGTGAAAAGCAATCTATAGTTGTCCCTCTGCTGAAAAAAACACTCTCTTGATCATTCAGACGTCAATAATTTCCGTCCAGTTAGCAAGCTCTCGATTTTGTCGAAATTAGTTGAACGAGCTGTTGCTAATCGTATGTGCTATTACTTATCTTTGCACGAGTATTTACTACCTACTCAGTATGCATATCGAGCCAACCACTCTACTGAAACAGTTCTTATAGATCCAATGAGCGATTTTCGTCGTGACAAGGCTGCCGGTCTTTCAATAGCAGTTGTAGTTTTAGATCTATCTGCGGCATTTGACACTGTTGATCACGGAGTGCTTCTTAGCAGGCTGTATCATCGATTCGCCATGACTCATACGTGTTTTCTCTGGTTCAAGGACTATCTTAATAACCGTTTTCAGCAAGTGAACTTAGGCAATAATATGTCTATGCCAGAGCATATTCGAGTTGGTATGTCCCAGGGCAACGTGTTAGGCCCCGTTCTGTTTTATATGTACACCGCACCTCTTGCGGATTCTGCGTGGCGCACGGATGTAAGTGTATACAATATGCTGATGACATTGTTCTTTATATATCGTACGATAATTCATCTGATACCACTGCTATTTCTTGCTTGCAGTTGACAATTGATGACATATCAACGTGGCTGGATCACAATTATGTTAAATTAAATCCTACTAAGACTGAATTTATGGTAATTAACAAAGACAATATCGACCCGTATCATGTGACGGTCAGTGAGCATACGCTTGTCCCTGATAGTGTCATTAAGTTTCTTGGTGTTTATATTGCCGAGCCTAACGCTTCAGTATCACATATGTCGTGTGACAAGTATGTCGTGTATTGAATTGCAGCTAGCAGAGATCCGAAGAATAAGATTTCGGTTCGATAGAACCACCACGGTAACAGTTATTCGTGTCTTTGTCATTTGTCTTATTGACTGCTGTAACTCGATTTATTCTAACATCCCCAGCACACGGTTAATGCCTATGACCCGTGTTCTACGCCCTGCGGCGAGAGTTGTAACATGAACGCCTTTTTGATCATATAATACCAGTAATAAGGACCCACCAACCTAATTAATAAACTACGATTATGCGATAGCTCCCGTCTTTTCCAACGTCGTCAAATTCAAGTGCCTCAACGACTCACAAACAGCTTTGACTGTCTCGCACCAGTTACTTGGAACGCTCTTCCAATGTCTATACGATCGGATATATTATCGTTGACTGAGTTTCGCAAACTTCTAAAGACCCATCTGTTCAGCGTGGCGTTTAGTTCCTGATGATTAATCACTCTCTGCGTTGTAGCAGTGCTTCAACGAAGTGAATTCAACGCCATACGACATTTTTACACCAACCAGTCGTAGTGGAACTACATTTTTTGAGCGGAGCGACGGCATTAGCAATATTAACGTACTTAATGTCTTGGGAATATATTATTACCTAGACAACAATGAGTAAATGAAAGAATAGTTTTATTCCGTTCGAACGAAAAGCAAGACAAAGGAAGTCACGTAGCTTATACAGCATGGTGATGAATGGTAATCGAAGCACAGCAATGAAATCATAGGACAACGAAGCCTGAAAATAATTTTGCCTATAACATTCGTACTATACTATTATTCTATGTACAATGCATCTATTTTCTTATTTCCCCATGGAAAACTCAACGCATATGCCGTTAAAACGACTCTACGACCAAATTAGGGTGTTAATTAGCTAATTAGCTTAATTAATGATAAAATTGGCAAGTTGCCAAACTTCTAAAATATCAGGTGCGCATGCTCATATGATAAGCTTTCAAACAAAAAAAAGTTTTTTGAAATACGTTCAGTGGTTCTTGAGATCCATGAAAAACTAACGGACGAACGGACATCGACTTTTTTGCTCCCAGACAGAAAATAAAAACGCTTCGCTCGGCGTCCTCGTTCCGCTCAAAAAAAATAATGTTCATGCCAAACAAGGTGTAGTATGGACGCTACTTTGAAGGTAACATAATTTTGGTCAAAAATTAGTAGCTACAAAATGCATATTGAACAAATTGCAATCCGAAATTATATAAATCAGAACTTAAATTTGTCTAAACTAAGTCGATTCTGCCAAAAGGGATATTAAAAGGACGCCTAGGGATACAGTAAATTGCCTTTATTCGGATGCAGCAGGCGCATCCAATTCGGCAGGCGCATCCGATTCGCATACCAAGCACCTAACATGTAAATAACCGTACTTTAACTATCGTGGCGACATGGCCTGTCATAGTGGTGGGTGGGGGAACCCAATTTCTAAATCTCACATGGTCGCAAGATTTTCCCTGATGTCCGTGCTCCCACTTGGCCGACACCCCAGTGTTCAAGTAAATCCTGGTCTCTATCCTACTGTCCATATGTTTATGTTTTGTGCATTAAAAACATTTTAAATGATTAATTACCAATATTTCAAATTCAAAACGGCGTTTTAAAGCCTGAAAATACTCGTACGACAATAACGCTACATTAAAATACGGAAATATTAAGCATTCACCCGCCAAAAATTAGAAATTTACCCCGAGAATGAAGATACCCCCCGCACTTTTTGGAGCGCTGTGCACAGGCCAGATTTTTTTCACACCTCACACTCAACGACAAAAACTTCCAAAGACAGGACAGCCTGTAACACTTAGCCAGGCCTTCACGATTCAATGGAAATAAATAAATAAATAAAAGGAGCATCGGTAGTCGAGAAATTCTCATATTATCATGCGCTGCAGTTTACCTCTACCCAATCTATCCGAATATTGAAAGTTCAGATCCTTAGGTTTTGATTTCAGTTTCCATTAAATTTTGCTGACAGCATAAAAATATAGGTCATGTCAATGAAAAGCGTTGAGCTTCCAGGGGTAAGTACCAAAAAGGCGAGTGGCACTGGAGTATAGATCTACGAAATATTTTCGACTATTTCCAAGCAAAAAACGAGTTACCACTATGTCAATTTGTATGAAAGGTTTCTCATTTTCGGAAGTATTATACATTACAATTGGATTCGTTAAATAATGGGTCGCAATATTTTCTGCGACTCTGAGGAAGGGGCATGACCCAAATAGAAGTAGCAGGTAAACAAATTTCTAGTTCACGCAAAAAAGCTTTCCACACTGGCAAAACATCTGAATATCAAACTGCAAATTTGCTGATTTTCAAATAAAATTTATTTTCGGAAATTTTCGCGGTTTCCGCTATGGAGTAAAAATGTCGGGGTTGAAATTTCATATGCGAACAGGTTGGAGGAAATAGCGTGGAGTTCGCCAAAAGGGTTCACAAACGCGCAAGTAGCAGTAGCATCTTCCATTCAAGAATCCCGGCTACATAATTGGTGAAATTCAAATATTTTGCGGTCAGCCGAACACAACTGCAAATGAGATGTGTTTAACAATAATAATACTATGGCTTCAATAGTACCAATTCGATCAAACAGTTCGCCGCCAGCAATGTATTCCATAAAAATACAATGAAGCCGAGCATTTTCCGTTCGATTTTCGCCCAAAAACTTGACGACGTTTTTGTGGTTTAGTATCTGCATAATTTTTACCTAAAACAATAGAATAGTCGTTTCAAAGGTGAATACAAAATCAAATCGTTCATTTCGATCTAGTGTAATTCTATTGGCAACCGAGTTTATCGTTTAAAATTCTTGCAGAGACGTGGCTAAAATGAACCACCGGGTCTTGCTTAAACAGCGTTAGACAGGCGCACAAAAGTATTTAGTCTGTATTAAAATTATATATACATACAGTATAAGCCACAAATAAGCGATGTTCGTTTCTTGTTCTTTGGAAAAATTAAGAACTTCAATCGAAATGTGATCGAATTTTGTTCGAAAATTTTTGCGCGATTTACTTAAATAAATTTGTTTGAGAGCTGTTCGAAACTTGCCCGGGCAAATAAAAATTTCGTTCAATTTCTATTTGATGTTCGGTCTTTAGAAACGCAACAGTCATATCTCACGAGCATTGCTAACAGATCATTGGATCCACGATAGAATACAATTGCGCTCGTAGTTTTGTCTTTACGCTGCTCCAATTTCTTTTTTAATATTACACCGCTGACAGCAACGATGGAAAATCTAAAATTTTACAATTGTGACTTCGCAGAAATTTTAAGTTATTGAATTCTGACTGACAACGGAAAATTCTCATTGTTCAGGAGTATGAAATTTTTTCCGTCTGTTTGTGGGTTTTTGGTAGATCCGTATAACTCAACTTCTGGTTGACAAATCAGGTCGCCCGATTGCTTAAAATCTCGATGCATTTAGATGCACGCAAAAACCGATTCCCTGTCAAAAGAGCTCTAATAGGCTCCCACCAAATTACGTTATGACTCATATCATGATAACCACGGGTGTAATGAAATCTAGGATTCATTTTGTTCAGAAAGCTTAGCTCTATAAAGCTATGTGAAGGTGTGTATGTGCTATGCTATGTGCATTGTTACCAGGATCACTTACGCTCCAGGGTTGGGTCAAAATATCATCGAGAGAGCTACAACTTTAGTATGCACATTTCATCAGAGCACAGATAAGCAGTTGTCGTTTTGTGAGCTAAAGATTAGAAAATACCCACGTTGGCGAACCTCTTTTCGAATAGCATCGTCACTGCTAATTTCGTCAAGTCGAAAGCACTTGCACGCAATATACTGCTTTGTTTCAACGTTCATCAGCAAATGCACCCTGAAAAAAGCAACGTAGAAATATATATTCACAGCAACCACTTCTTATCACTTCGTGGTTACATTACGAATGTATATTCAGCTTTCCACATTACAAACAGTCAAGATCGCTTAAGGACAAAGTATGACACTTCCGAACACTCAAACTTAATGGCGTGTTGGACTGCACGAGCGTTCTTAGCATTACTCCTCTAGCAGTCTATGAACTAGTAAACGTAATAAATGAAAAAAGTGAGCGGAGCAAATTGAGGTGATTTTAAAATTTGCATAAAATTAACTAATTATATAATTAATTACGTAACTATTTATCATATACGGAAAATTTTAGACCTTCAAAAATGTCATATTCGTGATCAGCGACATCGAAAACCGCCGTGTGCAATTCAAATAAATATCAAATAGATTACAAAAAATGATCGAACCAAATTGAGGTGATTTTAAAATTTGCATAAAATTAACTAATTATATAATTAACTAGATAGCATATACGGCCTAATTTAGGACTTTCAGAAATGTCATATTCGTGATAAGCGACATCGAAAACCCCCATGGGCAATTTTTTTCACTTCTGAGCACTTTGAAAATTTTCAAAATGTTAGCTAATATATAATTAATTAGTAAATAGCTAACCTAACTAATTAGCATGTTTCTATAATAAACACCAGATTTGTAATCAGCACGCGAGATATAGTATACGCACTAAAATAATAGCTTTACACTAAGCATATATTCATTGCAAAATAAGTAATTTTTGTTTAAAAATGATAAAAATAGGCTAACACGCTTACCTAATTAGTTAAGTAATTATTATTTGAATAAAATAAATTTTACAAAAAAAATTTAAAATCAGCAGTTATTGAGGAGTTGACGGACGGACGGACAGACGGTGCCAATGCCTACGTCCCGCCCTGACAACAAAATGCTTCGCTCCGCTCCAATCATTAATTACAATTTGATGAATTGTGGATATAACGATTTGTAGAACGATACATTTTTGTAATGCCACTGTAAGCCTATAGAGTTACCCACGCATTTCATAAACTAGTATCTCGCATGCAGGGAGTAACCGGAATTCCGGTTCCGGCGAAAATCATGTTCCGGTTGCGGTTCCGGCAAAGGGCAAAAACCATACCGGAACCGGAATTCCGGTTTAAAAATTTTGTTTGAAATTTTTCACGTTTTTGCTTCATCCTGTAATCCAACCATATGTAATATATATATATTATACAATGATCAAGCTCCAATACAACCAAGCAAAAGAAAAGATTAACTAACCAATTTGCCGTGTGAAACGTAAGTAGGGCACATAATTTGAGCAGGGATTTTTCATAATAACCTGCAGGAGTTTATTAAATCAAGGCCAGGTCGATGCTTGTATTTTTCAGCTATTTTACACATCCAGAAGTCTGTGGGATACGTTTGAATTAAACCGGTCCAACTCGGTAACAGGTACGTAACAGAGTATGGCTTATGCAGAAGTACTTAGGGTATGCTTGGCTAACATAAATTGCGTCAAGCACCCGCCAGTGCGCTTGTAATCTTGGTAAATCAGTCTAAATTTAAGTAAACTAACGTTATCTGCAGCGCAGCTAGAAACTGCTTTCTTGGCAAAGAACTGTATTTATTGAAACTGTGCGAGCAGCATCACAGTGTGTCTCATTTATAGCATTCTGATTAGAAAGTTATCATCATCTAACTTACGGGCACTGTTTGTCCAAAACTTACGGTCACTAGCCTAAACAGTGTCCCTGACCACTGATCAGAAAATTACCTTCTATCTTTTATTTTCTCTTAGAATCATATAAACCAATAATTTCAAGTTTCCTACAGAAGAACATGTAACAAACGTATGTGTAGTAAAGGAAGGCGACTGGAGACAGAGCGAACGTGTGCATTCTACGCTCCAAGCTTTGTAAGCATATTCGATTTGACGCAGTATATATACGCAATGGTGTATAGTGGAAGGCATTTTTTGCTCTGGGTGTCCAAAAATCGATATATTTGATCGATAAATAAACATTGTTAGCTTCCTCAGTCTCATTAAAGTTTCAGAAAGGCAATAATACCACCGCAATACATTAAGTTTAGTGTAAAAGTTATTTTTAATGCATTTTAAATCCACTATACCTTGATTTCTTCCTTCATCTGTTTTACTATATATAAATTTCGAAGACCAAGTTCCGGCTCCGGTTCCGTATCCGGTTTAAATAGACGGTTCCGGTTCCGGCAAATTTCGGTTCCGGTTATTCCCTGATGTATAGTTATAGATAGATATTTATTTATTTATTTATAAAGGGTTTTCTTAATGCTGAATACATCGTTAATTTTTATCTACAGTCCAGCGTGCATATTTCATGCTTTTCTTAGGTTTTCAGTGGGTTTAGGGCCAATGAACCCGATTCCTCCAAAATAGTCTGTATTATGGTATATACAAGTTGTATGGTTACGTTTTGCGTACATGGCATAAATACTTACAAATATGCATTTTTCGGTAGGCTAAATATGATGGTTTGGTTATCAAGATTCCAGCACAAATACCTGATGCGTTATCATTTGTTTTCAATGGGTTTATGCGTGAGTAAACTTAACCTGCGCCTATTTTGGTATTTGGAAAAAAATTGTGTTACCGAACTCTATCAACTCTGCAAAAATTTGCTGTTTTTGTTCGCGAACATTAAAATTGTTTGCGAACGAAATTTTATCGCTTTTGAATTACCGAGCTTATGTTCGCGAACATAATGACAAAATACAGTACCCTTTCGTTTATGCCGTCGCATTTACATTGAATT
Organism: Trileptium ribeirensis; assembly: GCA_030248225.1. Lineage (NCBI taxonomy): Eukaryota > Metazoa > Nematoda > Enoplea > Enoplida > Thoracostomopsidae > Trileptium > Trileptium ribeirensis. The sequence continues at coordinate 33,167 of JASANE010023482.1, forward strand.
TGTTCGCGAACAGAGACTAATTCTAAGTGAAAACTAATAATTGTCGTAGAACTGTCATTGGCCGATTGCGAATCACTACTTCTGGGCTAGCAATGAATCGAATCCATTTCCTTACTTCTTCGCTAACCATGGATGTGGATTCGACATCGGGTTTTACAAAATAGGATAGTTACTGGGCGCAGGTTAAGTTTAGTCGCGCATTAGGGTTGACGACGTGTTAGGTCTTTCAATGGGTTCAGGGTTCGAGAGGTTTCAAATTTATATATCTCAAACACAGCCTGCTACTGGTGATTACACAGAATGATAACCTAAAAATGATTCCGCGCTCGCTCTGTTTCACCTCTCATGCGAGCAGCGAGTAACCGGAATTCCGGTTCCGGTTCCGGCAAAGGGCAAAAACCATACCGGAACCGGAATTCCGGTTTAAAAATTTTGTTTGAAACTTTCCACGTTTTCTTGCTTTATCCTGTAATCCAAACATGTAATATATATTATACAATAATCAACCTCCAGTACAACCACGCAAAAGAAAAGATTAACTAACGAATTTGCCTTGTGAAACATAAGTAGGGCACATAATTTGAGCAAGAATTTTTCATAATAACCAGCAAGGAGTTTGTTAAATCAAAACCAGGTCGATGCTTGTAGCAGTTATTTTACACGTCCAGAAGTCTGTGCGCATACGTTTCAGCACAAAACCGGTACCAACGCGGTAATAGAATATGGCTTCCGCACAAGTACTTAGGGTATCTATGGCTAGAATAAATTGCTTCAAGCACCCACCAGCGCGCTTGTAAACTCGGTAAAATAATCAGTCTAAATTGAAAGTAAACTAACGTTATCTGCACGCAGTTAGGAGCTGCTTTCTTGGGTATTAAAAACTGTATTTATTGAAACTGTGTGAACCAGCATCACAGTGTGTTCTCATTTATAGCATTCTGATAAGAAAGTTGTCATCATTACTCATCTCAGTGACGGGCACTGTTTGTCCACCACTAGCCTAAACAGTGTCTCTGACCACTGATCAGCAAATTACCTTCTATCTATTATTTTCTCTGAGAATCATAAACCAATAATTTTAAATTTCCTACAGAGGAACATGCAACAAACGTATGTGTAGTAAAGGGAGGCGACTGGAGACAGACCGAAAGTGTGTATTCTACGCTCCAAGCTTTGTAAGCACATTCGATTTGACGCAGTACACACAATGGTGTATAGTGGAAGACATTTTTTGCACTGAATGTCTAAAAACCGTCATATTTGATCGATAAATAAACATTATTAGCTTCCTCAGTCTCTTTAAAGTTTCAGAAAGGCAACAATACCGTCGCAATACATTAAGTTTAATGTAAAAGTTATTTTTAATGCATTTTAAATCCACTATACCTTCATTTCTTCCATCATCTGTTTAACTATATTAAATTTCGAAGACCAAGTTCCGGTTCCGGATCCGGTTTAAATGGACGGTTCCGGTTGCTGGTTCCGGTTCCGGTTATTCCCTGATAGTCAAGTTGGGCTCTAGATAGCAGAACCATGGTATATATCCAACGTGCTTGATAAAATAACAGGCACTCATTGTACAGTAAAACCACGCAATAACATGTCAAAATTTGAACAATTTCTTGCAAAAAGTCGACGTACCATATTCGGCCAACAACGGCCCGGGAGAGATCCCACAAAAAAGTCGTATTCGGAAACTTCGGTCTCGATAAGACAAATTCTAGTGGTTTCCGTTTTTCGATTCAGAGCCTGTGTGGCGATATTGATACAACATTGATACCCGCATGGCCAGATTTGCCAAAGAACCCTAAAATGTTTTTGCCATTTTTACACGGAAGATGGGGTCGTAGCTGTCTATGATCAAATAAAAGGCACATCGTAATTACTTTTGCTATGGAATAAATAATTGTATGGAAATCCATCCATCCGAAGATGAGTTATGATTGACAGGGACAGACAGAAAAGAAATTTTCACGATTTCCCCCTGCGCACTCAGTGAAAACTCCGCTCGTTCCGTTTCAATTAATTAATTTCACACAGCTTTAAGCAGAACGCTAACGGCATGATGAATGACTAGCGTAGTTTGAGCCGCGTACGCAAGCCACTAACTACATAATTAATAATTCTACGACTATCGCTCGATCGAAACCAATTCGTTCTATCATGAATTTTAGTACTAATGTCAACAGTTTCGAGATCTAGAGCGAGCCAGTGGTGATTTCGGACGACTGTTATAAGTAACAATGTCGGAGCTGTGGCTTCCCAAAAATCCTAATGAATAATACCAGTTTAAACTTTAGGCTACACAACTCACGGATTTATGGCTTCGTATTGTAATATTGAGATGGTGCAACCGCGTGCGTATGGTGATGTCGGGCAACTGCTATAAGTACCAATATCAAAGCTGTGACTGCCCAAAAATCCTAATGAGTGCTACCCGTTTAAACGTCGTTAGGCTACACAACTCAAGGATTTATCGCTGCGTACTGTAATATTAAGGTGGCAACCACGTGAGTTCCAAGTTTAAAAACAAACCTTAATGTAACCAGAAAACATGTAAATGATTAACTGCATTTTTTACATGCGTTTGCGGCAGTTTGACGGAGGTGACTGGCTGGCGTATAAGTAAACTGCCGGCCAAAAGTATGCGAATCGAAAACGATCGAAATTTTGTTTAATCGAATCGCAATTGCTGAGATTCCGATCGATTATTTTGTACTTATTTCTGGCTTTAACTGTATTTCATGAGGGAGTGTATGCGCGTTTCTTAATTATTTCCTTTTGGCGGCAAATGCCTTTTAACACCAAGCTAAGCGACATTCTACTATCACTATACAATCGCCGGTAATTGGGGAATCGCTCAATGAGGTTGAAGAAAAGATTCAAATTTATTGCGCCAGCCCTTAATTATATATATATATATATATCAGGGAATAACCGGAACCAAAATTTACCGGAACCGGAACCAGCAACCGGAACCGTCCATTTAAACCGGATCCGGAACCGGAACCTGGTCTTCGAAATTTATATATAGTAAAACAGATGATGGAAGAAATGAAGGTATAGTGGATTTAAAATGCATTAAAAATAACTTTTACATTAAACTTAATGTATTGCGATGGTATTATTGCCTTTCTGAAACTTTAAAGAGACTGAGGAAGCTAATAATGTTTATTTATCGATCAATATGTCGGTTTTTGGACACCCAGAGCAGAAAATGCCTTCCACTATACGCCCTTGCGGATACTGCTGAATGTCCTTACAACCCACGGAGCGCAGAATAAACACTTTCGCTATGTCCCTAGTCGCCTCCCTTTACTACACACATACGTTTGTTACATTTTGTTCTGTAGAGCAATACGTATTATGTACTCGTTCAGTTACGTATTCTTGGAGCATCGATATCAAAAAGCAGGGGGCATCAATATCAAAATGGAGCGGTGCACTAATATCAAATTGGGTGAGCACCAATATCAAACTGTAGGGTAGCACCAATACCAAACTGGAGTAAAATGTAGTAGAGTTATATGTACCAGTATTACATACGACATGTCGTATGTAACAAAAATGTTCGAGTAGCTGGGCGCGTTAATCTGTGAATCAGCAACTATCAAACCGGAAAATGCACCAATATCAAACATGAGCGGGCACCAATATGATACTGAAGGGTTCACCAATATGAAACTAGAGATGGCACCAATATCAAACAGGAGAGAGCACCAATATCAAACTGGAGGGGACACCTATATCAAACTGGAGGTGGCACCAATATCAAATTGGAGGGGCACCAATATCAAACTGGAGTAATACACCAATATCAAATTTAGAGGGAGGACCGATATCTAGTTGGAGGGGGCACCAATATCAATAATGTGCTCGCTCTAACAGATTTTTGTTTCTAATAGCTAGGTGTTAGAGACTTTTGTCTCTTACAGCCATCTGTAACATACAAAATTCTATTACAGCCATCCGTTAAATATTTGAAATTATAATGGATAGCTATTAGTGACTTTTGTATTTTAAAACTGGCTGTAAGAGACAAAAGTTTCTAACCGCTAACCATTAAATACAACAATCTGTTATCCCTAGCTGCAAGAGATTTTAGTCTCTAACAGCTACCTGTTAGAGATTTCTGTATTTATTGGATATCTATAAAGACTAAAGTCTCTTACAGCTATCTGTTAGATATTTAAATATCTAACAAGCAGTCATTAAAGACAAAAATCTCTAGCAGCAGTTTTAGAAAAACAAAAATATCATATAGCCGTCCATTCAAGTTTTTGGTTTCTTGCAGACGGCTGTTAGAGACAAAAGTGCCCACTTTTTTGCACTCATTATTCTGTGAAACCTGCATTACGTCTAACAACCGACTAATCGTGTCACTATTACTATTGTTTGCCTTACGGCGTTCTTCAATCATGGTCTGGAGTTGTGTGATCAAACCTTCACCTCCTTCCTCAAGAAGTGTGTTTACTGTCTTAGTGCGGGGCTTGCTAGTGGCCGAAGCATCTGGGGTCGGGGCAAGCAGCATTTGCGTCCTCATACCGCTTAGCAACAGCTCCGTACCGCTGAACGTCTTCGCACTCATGAATCTGGTTAAGGACTTATTCACACTAGGGTCGTTAGCCCCTCTGAAAGAACATACGAAGCATGGTGTCCCTCTGCTCATCCTCCATATCAGGGAAGGCACGAATCACACAACTTCTGCAGTTCTAAACCCGTACATTGCGACTGGTTCATTTGCTCCTTGTTGCCTAGTGCAAAGTCCTGATAGTGATTTCTCAGGTCTACGGGAAGACAAAGAAAACAAGAAGCGTCCGTTGGCGACAAGTCCTAGGAAACTTTGGCGCTTCGCCGGTGGAAGGCTTTCAAAGGCCTCCCTTGCCGGTCCACGCCAGAGAGCAGGTTCACCAATTAACTTCGCCGATCATCTCACCGACCGGACACTTACGTCATGGAGAATTTGCCGAAGTGTTCGGCGCGGACGCGAGCGCCACGAATGCGATTTTACACCACTTGACCACCCAGTCCAATGGCCCTCCAATGATACCGTTAAGGGACATGCCGCCCTTTGATGGGAAACCTGGAGGCCAGGACTTCGAAGATTGGGTTCGTATGTGCCCCCGCAACCGTCTCGCTAATGCCATTGGTTGAGCAATACGTCGTTTGGTTCATTTTGCTAGTTTAACGATTCATCTTGTTCAACCACAATGGCATTCACCAACGATTGTACATACGAACCCCATCCTTTCGAAATCTCTGACCTCCAGGTTTCCCATCAAAGGTCGGCATGTTCCCTTAACGGTATCATTGGAGGACCAAGTCTGGGACTGAGGTCTGAGTTAAGTAGTCCTGAATCGGCCGTCGGTGGCACTACACATCCGGGCGCCGAGCGCTTCGTGGCAATGTCTTCGCAAACACGAGGGGGCCGCAAGTGTCCATGGGTGAGATGATCGGCGAAAGTTAATTTGTGTACCTGCTCTCTTGCGTGGACCGGCAAGGGAGGCCTTTGAAGGCCTTCCAGCGGCGAAGCGCCAAAGCCTCCTGGGATTTCGTCGCTAACTTACGCTTCTTGTTTTCGTCTCTTCATAGACCTGGAGAAATCACTATCAGGACTTTGCACTAGGCAACAAGGAGCAAATGAACCAGTCGCAATGTACGGTTTAGAACTGCAGAAGTTGTGTGATCGTGCCTTCCTCAAATCTGGAGGATGTAACAAAAGGACACCATGCTTCGTATGTTCTTTCAGAGGGGCTAACGACCCGAAGTGCGCAGGCAGGTCCATAACCAGGATTCATAAGGATGCCAAGAGACGTTTCAGCGGTACGGTAGCTGTTGCTAAGCAGTATGAGGACGCAAATGCTGCTTGCCCGAAACCAGATGCTTCGGCCACTAGCAAGCCCCGCACTAAGACAGTAAACACACTTCTTGAGGAAGGAGGTGAAGGTTTGATCACACAACTCCAGACCATGATTGAAGAACGCCGTAAGGCAAACAATAGTAATAGTGACACGATTAGTCGGTTGTTAGACGTAATGCAGGTTTCACAGGAATAATGAGTGCAAAAAGTGGGCACTTTTGTCTCTAACAGCCGTCTGCAAGAAACCAAAATACTCTAATGGACGGCTATATGATATTTTTGTTTCTCGAAAACTGCTGCTAGAGATTTTTGTCTTTAATGACTGCTTGTTAGATATTTAAATCTCTAACAGATAGCTGTAAGAGATTTAGTCTTATACAGATAGCCAATAAATAAAAAAATCTCTAACAACTAGCTGTTTCGAGCCTAGATTCTCTTGCAGCTAGTCATAACAGATTATTGTCTCTAATGGCTAGCTGTTCAAAAACTTTTGTTTCTTAGCAGGGGGCTGTCGCATTACAATTGTCTCTTAATAGCTGTCCATTGGAATTTTGAATATCTAACGGTTGACGATCAGGGGGTTTGATTGTTGCAGATGGCTGTAAGAGGCAAAAGTATCTAACGACTAGCCATTTAAGAAAGCGTGATCATTTACAGCAATATTACATTATTGATATTGGTTCCCCTCCAGTTTGATTATTGGTGCCCCCCCTCCGGTTGATATTTATGCCCCCTCCACTCTGATGTAGTTCTGTCCTTCTCCAATTTGGATATTGGTGCCCCGTCCAGTTTGATATTGATAACCATTCCGATTTGATATCATTGTCTCTGCAGCTTGATATTTGTGTGCCCTAAAGAGGTAATATTGGTGCCCCCTTCCAGTTTAAATATTGGTTGCCCCTCCAGTTTGATAGTTGTGCGTTTTCCGGTTTGATCGACTCTGATTCACCATATTAACGGGCCCAGCCACTCGAACATTTTTGTTACATCCAACATGTCGTATGTAATGCTGGTGCATCTAACTTCTACGACATTTTACTCCAGTTTGATATTGGTGTCACCCTACAGTTTGATATTGGTGCCCCCAGTCTGATATTGGTG
>JASANE010023484.1:0-17461 GCA_030248225.1 Trileptium ribeirensis
GATAACGCACAACGACAATTACTACCTGAAGACCTTGGACTGGAGGTGGTTCGACCTCCCAGACAACCACCTCGGGGAAGACGATTGTAGCGCGGACGCCAGCCCAAACCATCGCTTCCAAGAACTCGAGCTCCCGCACCAAACGTCCTTCAAGAACCGCCACTAATGCCGATGAATATTATTGCAGGAATCATCGATCGACAAATCCAGGAAATGGATCCAATTTCTCAACCACGCGTGCCATTCTACACTATCAACTACGCCGCCCCTATCGAAACGTTTTTTTCAAAAGGCACGCGCTGGCCCGAATTATCAAACATGGCTCCGTTGGGCAAACTATTAACCAATATCCTATAGAATACACTTCAACGGAGCAAAGATATCAGATTCTCGTCACGTATTTATTCGACGAGGAGCAAGCAAGACAAGATATCTCCGACCTAAAAATGGGAGCTCGAGACTTCGAAGCCATCTCCCGGAGAAACAAATTGAAATTCCTCAATCCAGAAACCACGGAGCGCCTACGCCCTGCCCTTCCGCACCTCATGCGAACGGTGCTCCTCGAAAAATTCAAGATCCCGAAATTTCGGAACGTCCTTCTTGCCATCGGCCATGCTCAACTATTGGAAGCGAACCGGTCAGATTCCTTCTGGGGAATCGGTCTCGGATCGGAAGACATCGCCTTTGGCCGACGTCCACGGCCATGTAACAACGTCATGGGCTGTCTGTTGGAGGAAATATGGACCTTCATTCGCCACGGAGTTGCCACTTGGCCCAAGGTCCTCATTCTAGGTGACAGTATGACCGCGCCACTAGTGAAAATGGCCGCGCCGAAGGGATGGTTTGCTATCGCCTGGCCCGGAGCTACCATGCAATTCTTGATTCGTCTGGCGACGTGCATTGCGACACCTCAGACCAAGACTGTCACGATACTTGGCGGATATAAAGCCGCCCTTCGATCTAAGCCATACGAAGGTCGTCTCTTGGACACACCAAGCAAATTCATGTGCCGTGTGCGTCATCAGATTTGCTCATTCGATTATCTCCTGAATGACGGTGCTCGAGCTATTATAGCACCACCACCACCAACATGGGACCTTGGGCAGGACGACATAAGCAAATGGTCCGGGGAATTCACTCAAATGCCTCGGGATATAAAGGGACAATTCCCGGGAAAGAGCCCGGAAGTCTACAATGCCTCACTTTCCGCCGAAACTGTTAGAAGTCGGGGCCTGGGAGACCTTGCCCTAGCGAAACCCCCCCCTTGGAACCCCACATTACCGAGCCCTACATTGGGCATCTGCGTAAATGGGTGGGAGAGCTAGTCGAGTCTGACACGCTCGGTTAAGAAAGAAAGAGACAAGGATGAGACCAAGGGTGAACCGTTGTACCCAATTGAACAATTAATGAGGAATCATACTGGAATTCAGTAACCGTTATTAATGTTATTTACTGTATATTTTAATGTATTGATACAGTCATAATTTATATGTTACCGTTGTAGGGACATTACATGAATTTAGATATTCAGTTGGTATCAAAACCCATGACAGGTCGCGCTTGTTCCCCAGGAGCGACTGTGCTGGAATATAGTCTTCCCCTTAGGCTATATGGGAAAAGTCATTCTAGTCCCCTCAAAAATATAAGAGGAGGACTTAGGGTCGTAAGGACCCTGGGGCCACCACATACGAATTAAGGAGGACTTAGCGTCGTAAGGCCTCTGGGGTCACCACATAAAGGATTAGCGGCAATGTTGATCTGCACCACTACGAGCCTCCCCACCTTCAATCACCATTAAAGCACAACCAACAACCGTCACGAAGATAATTTGGCGAACCAATAAACTAAGCAAAAGTAACAGTCGTTCGTGTGCCACAGAGTGATACACTATCTGTATATACAGGTTAATTTATCTGGGGTCTTTTTTTTCTTCTTTTCCTTCTTGGGTCGATACGCTTTAGTCATTTTGCGCCTACTTCTTTTTGACAGGGTACCCCGACAGGTATCCCGATTTAAGCGAGAACTGTGACAATTAAACGGACACCTACAGACATTATTTCAAACCCGTATAACTAAGTCCAAAAATTTCCATTTAAAATAAAAGAGATGTAACAGGACCGTTCCGGCCCCGTTACGAGTGTTTTCAGGATTCCCACGCCCAAAATTGTATTGGAACACTGTGGCACCGGGTCACGTTCGTACATACAGGACGCCATATTTTAACCATAAATCGTTTATATAAAAATGTCATATTTTACCATTGAATCATTTTAACCATAAATAGTTTATATAAAATGTCATATTTTACCATTGAATCATTTTAACCATAACTCGTTTGTATAAAAATGTCATATTTTTACCATTGAATCATTTTAACCATAAATCGTTTGTATAACAATGTCATATTTTACCATTGGACCATTTTAACCATGAAGCGTTTTCAGTGCATAATTTGTTATATAATACTGACTTCTCACCGGGACGAGCGTTATGAGTTGAACGAACTAGAGAAAACTACGCTGCCTCAACCGACTTGTAAGACTGGAAATGGAACCCCACACCGACGGAAACTGGAAATTAGGTTGAAACCAACCAGCAGATATTATATGCTAAAGTTTTGACGGTTATGACCGTCCGGGAATAGGAGGCCCTAGCTGCACGTTCAAGTTAACAAGTTATTAAGACAAAAATCAAAAATATTAAGTCTACTTGGTTTTAGCTACACATTAAGTAATGGTCAAGCGAAATCACCATTCACCGACAACTTACTTTACACTTACGACAGCTTTCGGTAATTACCAAGAACGACGGATACCGGGTTATTTTAATGGCCCGCACCCGCCTAGGGCAGTATCATCCGTGGGTAGCCGGAGCATGTTGGTAGAACATTTTGGGACTATTGCTGGACGCCAAAATCGCCCCGGACAACGCCGGAACTTTAGACGCTAGGTTGGATTGTCAAAGTGGAATCCGGACTGTTACCATCCATATATTTAGGACATACTATATATAAAATATGTATATGTATATATGTGTGCCCCTTGGACGACTCTTTCAGGTAAAACCGCCTCGTTTCCTTAGCCCCCGCTGTAATATGCGACTAATGCAAGCCCCCACCTTCCGACATCCTTATTGTCCTACCCCACTTTTGAACCGGTGCATGCGACCCCTCGTTTTGTTCATAGTGACTAGCTGAGTCCAACGACATGTTCCGGACCTCAGCCCGGATCCCCACTGACTCGCTGTAGTCACTCAAAGGTGCCTTGAACGTTGTTACCAACCACTGATGGGCACCGATAATTCGAGATTTTTCTCTCAACTCCGAAATGGGCGAGCCGCCCCTCATTGAATTCGTCTCGACGAGACATCTCCAAAAATACCCGGCGGGTCTCGGTCCGCCGCCCTGTTAACCCTGGATAACCGGCAAAAGCGCCCCTACCGCAGCCACTACTCTCTCTAATCGCTGTGATTTTAGCACCATTCTCACCCCTGCCGCCCCGGTAGCGATATCACCCCTCATTTAAATCGCCGTTGGACGACGAGTCCAACAATACCCGGCGGCCCCGCCCAACCGTTAACGCAGGAGAGCCCGCTAAACCCCCACATTAATATACATCAGAACCCATAGGTGGGTCCCGACCCGCTATTACGATTTCCCCCTCATATTTGGTACCGATCGATTCCATTCTTCGTCCCGGGACCGAATCTAACCCCAGCCCCTCGAAAATCCTAACGGATTCCCCTTGTCCCGCTTCCCTTCCCACGCCCGCTTCGTGTCCTCGCTGTCCTTTCGTCTTCTTGTCCTCGCTCTCTTTAACCGACACTTTTGGTCGGTGGTTTTTGTTGTTGTTGTTGTTGGTGTGTTGTGCGTGTGTGTTTATCCTGAGCGACCTTTCTGTCGCTCAGGACGCCAACATGTCTAATGTGTATTGTGTGTGTTTGTGTATGTGTTCGTGTGTCTTCCATGAGTATTTTATAGATAGATCTATGTATATATGTATGTATGTATATATATGTATATATATTATGTACATAAGGACACAGAAAAACGGACGGACGAGGACACCACGTACTAAAAGACGTTAAAATTGTAAGATTTACGGACGGACCAAATACGGACGGTTAGGACGAACGCGGGGCGACTTTAATGCCATCCCGCGGACCCTAGGGGCCTTGGAACAGGGCCCCTGATCAGCTAAGAGTGCGTTATGGTTTGCCCCGTCTCTGATCTCGAGGTGGGCATTTTCCCGTCACCGCTTCCCCCCTCCCCCCGACGGGACTTTGAAACATAGGCATTCGTATGAAAATTTCAAATAAACTCAATTTTTTTCGATGTTTTTAGATGTGGCCATGAGCGAGGGTCATTTTCAAAGCAGAATTCAGCTTAGTTGGGAGGGCGGCAAGTCGATAACCACAAAGGCTGAGCCGATCATCGCTGAGTTAGGACGGGTTGGGAAGTTCAAACAATCAAAAGTCGAACAGATTGTCACGCTAATTGAGGCTGAAGAAGGAAATTGCGTGAGCCGAGAGTACTCGCAATAGTTTGAACTAAGCTGGGACCGGAAGCCGTTTAAACGTTGTGCGTTTAGGGTCCGATTTGGCCGGACATCCGGCGATAAGGACTTGAAATTGGGACTTCAGAGTTTACTTTTCTCGAGAAAATTGGGACAAAAATCACAGATGGTCAACTACCGAGTACTCGGGGGGTTCAAATTTGATGTCGGCAAATTAATTGGAGCCGACTCTCTCTAAGGACATCGATGGTTTACGGTAGCCGGCACAATTTGAATTTCCGGAAGTGTCCCGAATTGGACACTGAGCAAAAAACCCAAAAAGGTGGGCGTCAAGAAATCGCCAACGATTGGACGGCGACAAATTAGTCATCCTAACGTACAGGCAGAAAATTCGAGGCGACCATCAACGCGTCGACTCGTCGAATCAGTTGGGCTTCGACAGCGCGGAGTTCGGTCGACTTTACTGATCGGCTCCGACGCACTGTTTCATGTGTCTAGTTTTCATATGGCTCTGCTTTTCTGTAGCTTTTCGCTTTTGCTTCGGATCGATTCGATGGACGAAAAGTTTCCGCGTAGGTGTATACCTCGCGAAGGGGGTTCAGCTGGTGCTGCTCCAGGGATCAACGTTCGTAAGCACTTGAAGGTTTAGTGGATGCAGGGGTTTAGTTTCCCTGCCGAATGAAGAGTAACAGGCCATTCGCTTAAGTATCTCATGAACGTAGCATGTCTCTCGCCCCTAGGTAGAATCAACCGCGTTTGGGTTTCGCCCACCCCGTCCTCTCAGAAAAGCTACGCACAATTTTAACTGTAATCAACCTCTAGAATCGAGTTCCGACGTAGGAGGCGTTAGGCGATCTAGGGTACATCCATACAGAGCGCTGTGAGGACTGTTTAACTAATTCGAAGTCTTTCTAATTCCCCGTGGTCTTAGGTAGGACACACCGAAATGTACGCTTCTCGTCCAGGTTTTTACTTGACTTGCTTCATTTGAGTTAGGGTTATAGATTATTCCTGAGCCGACCACGGTATAAAATTTCCTTGAACGTGCACACCACTGAAATAGTGACCTGCTCAAGGGTTTTGCTATTATGGTTTCCAAATTTGCAGCTTAATGGATCGTCCAATGCTCATGCCGTGTTTGAGCCTGGACAGAAGCACAGATTAGGGACGGAGGACTAGCCTCCGTCGGGCTCTAGGAAGCCCTTCAAATTTCTTTTATTCTATTCGAGTTAAGAAAATTTGGGAACACAAAAGACGGATCAAATTCTAGGCATTGTCACTTGAGTTTAAGGTGTTTGCTGCTTACGCGGAATGTTACCTAAGGATTGTGTCGGTTTAATCGTTTGACAAAACGACTTTAGGGCGTTTGAACAAAGTTAGTAGACATCTCACCTAAACACAAGTTTCATTATGACGACTGACCGGAGAAACTTTAGGTGCCCATCTTGACCCCCGTGTGGTCCAAAAATGAGCTGGAGGAACAAGCCCCCAGCTGATCAAAATTTCGCCGACCTCGATCGGTGACGATGACGCTTCGTTTTTGTGGTAATACACCAGTTGTGGACCCCGAATAACTACTTGATTAAAACAATTAAGCTTACCGGTGTTCACAACAATATAGTGATGTGGTCTTCTCTCGAGACCAACGTCCAAAAATAAACATCTCCAAATAAGCTGGTAATAGGCCCTTGCGCGATAGTTGGGTAGTGCCCTTGCGGAAATAGCCCTTCGTGTTCCCGCCGCCAAAAATGGAAAACATTTATTCCTCTCCCCGATAAAGAAAACTACCGGACTCGCTCTGGCCATTTGGTCATCAAACAGAGCAAGTGCAAAACCCCGGTTTCCTTTGGAGCGAGTTGATCGCTGAGTTTAACTTGTTTTTGCTTTTATCCTGAGTTGCCCGTTAGGCTATATATCATGTCTGCTCAGATTTTCACAGTTTCAGCACTTGCCAGTACATTTTCCCGTATCATGATTCGATCCTGCACGGGGAATTTAAGCCCGCTGCAGAATCATATGTACTAACCAGTCAGCCATAGGAAGACAACAACATCGACTATTATGTCGATGATAACTCAACTATATTGCAGAGCAGTTGAGGCACTGCAACGTTGCAGTGTATAGGAAAAGAACTCAAATAGAGAGAGGCAACGCGAAAACGCAACGAGACAAGAAAAGACGCAAATGCGTCCGGGGCCGATCGCCCCTGGCCCGACCATTCGAAACGTCCCCAGGAGTAGGAAATAAGGCCCAGTTACCCCTCGGCTTGGTGCGTTTAGCCCGTAAAACTTGCACCCACCAAAATTCCAGCAGAGAAATCAAACTAAATCCAATCAACCAGGCTCGCCCCTGGGGGCGGCCTTGAAGATTATCTCGGAGGGTTTATCGTGTCATTCAACGTCACGTCCGCAATCCCCTTGCCCGAATGAGATGAATTACTTTACCCCCCCCCCCTTTCCTTGCTCTCCTGCTTCCCGTTCGGTCAGTCGTACCGTTGATAGACAAATTTTTCGGAGACGAGATTGTCAACTATTCTGTAGGCACAACAGTCGGGTTTGCCTTTGAGTAACAGCCGTACCAAGGTATTTTTATCGTGGCTAGAGTAGAGCTCGCATGACCAAACCCCACCTTCACTCTTTCCGTTCCTTTAACCTAGTCTAATGTCCGTCACCGTATGTATGAGATGGCATGTTAAGGAGCAGTTTCTGAAGCACTCTAGGGCCCATGCTTGCTGTGCCCCATAGCTGAAATGATCGCTAACATTGAGCTGAAGCAGGGATAACCGCCCCACGTCCGCGCACGCGCGAATATATGCACGCTCCGTTAATGTTTTTTGTTTTTACGTCTCGTGCCCCATAGTCTAGCGCACCAAAGCAATCCCCACAAGTTACTACTAGGCTTCCCTGATTCGATTCACCTAGTTCGCCCCGATATTTGTTCACAAACACTCGTCCCCAAGATAAAATTTGATCATGTAAATAAATTTGTATCGTTGACACCGAGTAGAGTCATTGCATACCGAGATGATAGGGATTTTCATGGTTTGTCCGCTCGGACGAGCAGGCACTGTTCGCCGTGGCTTGCGTGCGAGAATGTCACAAGCCCCGACGAGCATGGCCTTCTCGCTCATTTATTTGATATTACTGTTGGAACCAAGGAATAAAATCATAGGAACACAAGCCAAATTTAATTCGTTCGCGGCGATAACTCGAAAAGTTCCCCAGGAATTTAGTCTATTTGCATCGAGATAGAATTTATTGAAAGGAGCAGGCCACGCCATTGATTTTCCGACATTAAACATTCAGGGCCCGTCGGAACCCTGTGGGGGCCACATAGGCTACAATGCTCTAGCACGGAGCATAATAAGAGCTTACTTAGGTAAATCAACTTGAGCCTCAAATTTCTAAGGACATTTTCAACTTTTATTCTAACATTTAACACAACAAATTAGATCTAATCAACTTTCGATGAGCTTAAGATAGGGAATAGCGGCTAGGCTCCATGACCTGTGAGCAGGTGTCGGTGCTAGCCTCCCTGGGGGACCTCAGGAATCATGCCCGAGACTAGACATGTGCGCAGCCAATCGGGGGCGGGGGGTCCGAACACACCCCGTGAAGCGCGCCTGCGGCTTGCTAGGCTCCGTAGCTTCTTGGGTCTGACCAAGAATAGGATAAAATTTCGGCACCTACGGTCCGCCCTTGAGGTTACGATAGCCGAGGTCGTATGGGCATGGTGTTAGGAGGTTGCGTCATGCAGCTGCGTCACCGTTGTTACAGATAAATATAACTATATAGACCAAAAAGCTGCGGAACAAATGTTTTTATTATTATTATTATTATTGTATATTGTATATGTACATATCTGTCTGCATTGTATAAATATATATTCAGGTGTTGGGCCCTTTGTTTCTAGCGATTCTACTTAATTATTAAGATTATTGAATTATTAACATTATTCAGTTAAAATAATATAATAATATTAATTAATGTTAAAACAGAGAGGGAGAAAATTAGACGGACGAGACATCAGAGGAGAGAAAAAGAGGAAGAAAGAAAGAGGAAGAGAGAAGAGCGAAAGAAAAGAGAAAAGACACCACCAAAAGACAAAAGAAAACGAAACACGAGACGACACGAGTAAATAGAACGGCAGCAGACAACGAGGAAACAAACAAAAGAACGACGGAAAAAGTCGGATAGAGAGAGACAAGAAAAAGGAAACAAACGGGGCAAAATAAGGGTCTGGGCAAGAGGTTCCCGTGGAAACTTTGGAGGGCTGGGGTTAATTTCGATTCGATGACAAAGAATGGGTTCGAATGGTACCAAACACGACGCAGTTAGGCTTGTTATTAAGGCCTGACCCACGCGGGCCGAATTATATATATTAGAATAGAGAGCTTTGGCAGGCTCTCTCGGGCTAACGGCTGATCGTAACGATGCCCCAGGGCTATATCATTGTATTCGTTGTACTCGCCATGAGAAGGCTATCTGGATGAGGGGTAATACCCCTGTCCCACGGGTACGACTTGTAAAAGCAATAAAATAGCAGTAATAGAGAAAGATTTCACGACGGTGGGGGCGCTATTGGTGCCCGTCCCGAGTTAACGGGAGGACGGACGGAGACCCGCCGGGTATATTTATAGATTTATAGTAGCGCCAACAAGGTGAAGATAATGAGGTTTTGCAGTCTTTCGAGTTGAGGATAAAATTTTCGGAATTTCGTGCCCACTTTAAGACTTAGGCGATTTTGGGGCGTACTTTTGCGTGTTACTACAGGTCAACGGGCGGTCGGATAAAGACCCGACGCACATCGTTGTATTTGCCAAGAGCAGGCATGCCGATATTTAAGATCAGCGTAAAAAATTTTTACTATTTTACAAAATGAAAGGACAGTAAATGTCAACGACTACAGCATACTGTAAGAAATGACAGACAGGAAGAAAGGGGTCGCTGTAAAGCGGTTCAACGGCTGGGCGGATCGACACCCGCCGGGACTGGTTGGAATTCTTGCCAGCGGGGCTACACGATGATATATGAGATTCTTACCGGAGCTGCTCCTGGAACAAGAGGGAACGGTTGCAACGCTTTCGATCGAGTGATTTTGGTGGTAATGAAAAGTGCGAACGTGGTTTCGCCGTACCCTACGTGTAGACAAAGACGCAGGATGTGGGTATGCCCTTGGGATATAGATTCGCTACATCGACACAATCATACTCAAATGGCATGTCTAGGGCGTTCCATAGAGAATCATAATTTTGTATTTTGCTAAAAGCTGAATTTCCCGCGCTCGTTAGCTACTAAAATAGACATTAACCTCGTTGGACTGCTGCTAAAATTTCAATTTGCAGCAGTTGAGAGCTGCCCAAATTAAAATTTACCGCGTTGGGCAACTGCCAAAATTTGAAATTTCCGCGTGGATAGTAGCCAAAATTTGAATTTTCTACGGTGAGATGCTGCCAAAGGTCGGATTTTGTCTTCGAACTACGGTTAAATTACAATAAATATATTGTTATGAAGAGTAACAAAAGAACATTCTCGAACTTTCCAGAAGTCTTACAGATATTCTGGATTCTGAAAGAAACAATAGAACATTGTAGAAAATTCAGAAAAGTCTAGAAACTACCGTTCTAATTATCATGAATGTTATCGTATGATCCGAGACATTTATATATAATCGTTTTAGGTCGTCTCAATTGGTTTGTTCGTGTTTCGTTGTGTTCATGTAGTTATCGATTCCCATTCAATAACTTTATTCCGTTTGTTTTACTTCAATAAACTTCATTTGTTACGTCCCGCGTTCCCTTTTTTTCACAAGTTAGCCGGAGATACGACATATATTATTTAAATATATTACTTAAGGTGGGAAAATGTAACTGTTTGCGTCATCTGCAGTTGTTTACTCGTTTATTGTGTATGTTATTTGATGTCTGTATCATAAGCAACTTGTATGTATGTTTTTGTTTATTGTTATATGAATTAAATATCTACTATAGTGTTACTGTTGGCTGCTTCGTATGTGTGACATGTAGTGTATCTGTAACGTCACTTTAAAATATTTTGTTGTTGAAATTACGGTGATTTCTTGTATATTAGTGTGAGATTTGTAAGTACCATATAAACCTGGCTAGACATGAAGATCTGGTCAGGGAGGATGACTGGGTCAAAATAGGATTTTAATGTCAAATGCTCTAGGGTACGGTTTAGATTATCCATACCAAATTTGGCGTTATTCAGCCACCCGTTAAGAAGTTTTCGGACCTCATCCCCTCGGCCATTTCCGTAATGAAAATTTTATTTATTCTCGGAATTACTAAGTTGAAGAGAGTTTTAAAACAATTAAAATTGTAAAATTTGTGTGTTAGGTCTACAGTGGTGTTACATATCGAAATTGAGTGTAGCTCTTCGGTGCTTTAAGTATCACGGCTACATTAGCGCATATGTATATGTATTTGTGCTGGATTTTCTGTAAAATTTTAAAATTTGTTTTGGTTTAGGGATGCCGAGAAATTCATAAAAAGGGTTTCTCTAACGCAGAAATTAATATTTATGTTAGAGAGCGAATTTTACAATTGTAAGATTTCACAACCCGGTTGGTAGCGATTATATTAAAAATTAACGGGTTAGGGGAATTCTAGAACTAGATCGGGGCCTCAGTCTGCCTCAGAAGCTGCGCGATCAAGGTAAACGGTTCAGCCGTTTATGTGTTTTATTTGTATTGGTTGTATTTTGTTGTACATTGGAGGAAATAAAGAAACTGTTAACTTTTAATACGTGGTGATACATTAAAGCCTTAGGAGTAAGATCATAAAATAAAATATCCCTTGGTGCTCGCATTGTCGTAGTTTGTGAGCAATTTACGGTGAGACAAAGCACCCCTAGGACCAGGTAGGCTGCAAATTTAGCACACAGATGAAATATGAACAACCACACAAAAGTTGACTCTAGGAGCATTTACCATTTAGCAGCTCTGGACTTCTATTTACTATTTAGAAGCCCTGGACTTAGACTCTAGGTAACCAGACCAAAGTAGGATAAAGACTAACATGGTTGCTTTATTCGATTCTAGTCTTAAATTTATGGAGTGTATAAATCGGTGTCGAATGCCAATAAATATTGGAGGTAGACAAGTCTACAGTAAAAATACAGATTTTAGTCAAAAATATTCTGTTATTATTATCAGAATAATATTATTTATGACATTCTAATAAGATATATGAAGAAGGCAGCAACTGTAATGTAACATATGTTGTAACGCAGACCAAACTGGCGAGGAAAATGGGTTAGAAGCAAACAAATACATTTTACAGTATTGGCTTTGCGTTAGCTTTGTCCACACAACCTACTTGATCAATAACGAATGTTATTACTTAAATTATAGAAATGAAACGCATTCCTAATGTCGCCTAGCGTTCATTTTATTATAACGAATAAGTCTATACTTATATCTATTATAATTTTACCGTGGTATTCCAGGAAGTGGCGAGGTTTGCGTACATAGCTAGGGAGACAAGTCACAAGATTTTGCCATAAGTCATTGGTAATTGTCGTGGGTTAATAGGGGTTCCTAAGTCCAAAAACCATAATTTCTCCCGCTCAAACCCAATAATTCCTAGTTTCTTTAATTAATTTATTTATTGGCCTTTTTCTTTTGGTTTTCGTTTTCCTTGTTTCCGTACTTAATTTGCATAAATTGCAATAATTTCTAAAATTAGCATACTTAAGTTAAAAGTGCTTTGTAGTTTTTGTTTTGAGTACGAGTTTAACGATATCGTGCGTGTAAAGAATTACGCGATATTATGGCGTATTATTATAATTATTATATCAGGGTTACTTAGCTACCACCGTGCGGTATTCAGTTGGTTTTTATGACGCCAGCGTTTTACTGAGCTTCGGGTCAACATTAGTATTGTGAATTCGAGTCCAAAAACAAATATTGTTTTTCATGGCTTTCTGGATTACGTGAGAGCATTTATGGTCGCGGCGTAAAGGAATTACACTTAGGATTTGATATTAGACGAGTTCAAGTCTTGGTGTTTAATTTTTTGGTTTTGTGTTAAAGAAGGCGTGTCAGATGTGCGTAAGCTTCAGAATTAGGTACCTTAATCCAACGTAATAATTATTTAAGTAATATTATCATCCCTTATAAAACTATAGTGGCATATTGTATTAGGAGCGATAACTTAATAGTTGACGGCCTTCCCTTTTGGTTTCGAAGCGTATTACCGTTGTAACTGAGTAAACCTTGTAGAGTATAGCTGTGGGGTAACTTCATGAGCATACCTTGGGCGAGTTCGTGTTGCCGGTGACCATCTAATTGGAATAATTCTCCACGGAAACGCCGGTTTGGCCAGCCGGACAATTGTAGGGAATTTGGAGAGTAGTCGACCGCTACTAACTAGTTATAACGTAGCCTGCCCGCCAGCCGGGGGCGACTACATTATTATAACCGGCACGTAATATCGTAACTCTAAGGCTCAGGTTTAGGTAATCAAATAGTGGTACAGTCGTCAGCCAGCCGGGAGCGATTGTGTCAAATAGTGTTGTACCGGAGCAAGAATTTCAACGGGGCCGGATCCGGTGCTAAGTTTGTCCCGGCCGGGACCGGGGCTGCCCTAAAAGTACTATGTGTCCGATTTTTCAAAGTTACGAAAAAAGAGCTCAACCACAATTTTGGACCACAAATTTCCATCACGTACTATAAACCAGTGGAACGAACTGCCTGCAGACGTCTTCGCCAAAGCCTCAAATTTCAAAAAATTTAGAAATGTTCTTAAAAACTCAAGCTTTAAAAATTCCCTTAATTACGACAGAAACCTATGACTCAGATGTAAGTGGAGATTTTGCTCCCTTTCTGTTTAAACTTTATTAAGAATATAAACTTTTTGTATTTATATATTCTTCTGTTATATAGATTGGTACTGCATATTGTTTCTTGTTACCAGTAACGAGGATTAGTCAGCCATTGCTTCACTTTCGGGCTCGCTATGACGGCCTTAACGACAGAGCAACCCCCGTTACGCTGATGTCTCGACTACTGGCATAAATTCTTAATAAAATTTGTTGTTGTTGTTGTCTCATTTGTAGCATTCTTATCAGAAAGTCATTATCATATAACTGACAGGCACTGGTTGCCCAAGGCTAGCCTAAACAATATCTTTGACCACTGACCATTGAACAGAAAATTATGGTGTAGCTTCCTTTATTTTCTTTTAGAAACATATAAACCAATAATTTCAAGTTTCTTACAGAATATATAACATGTAACAAACGTATGTGTAGTAAAGGGAGGCGACTGGAGCCAGAACGAAAGTGTTTGGTCTACGCTCCATGCAAGCATGTTCAGCTACAAGCACATTCAGTTTGACATAATTTACGCAATGCTGTATAGTGGAAGACATTTATTGCTCTCTTAGTCCAAAAAACCGAATTATTGCTCAATAAATAAACATTACCTAATAGATTCTTCAGTTTCTTCAAAGTTCCAGAGAGGCAATAATGCCATCGCAATGCATGAAATCTAATGTAAAAGTTATTTGTAATACATTTTAGGTCCACTGTATCTTCATTTCTTCCTTCACATGTTTTACCATATATAAGTTCCGAAGACCAGGTTCCGCATCCGGTTTAAATGGTTCCGATTGCTGGTTCCGGTTCCGGTTATTCTCTGGGGTTTACCTAAGGGGTTAGACCTAAAGTTTTATTTTCACGTCTTTTTAGTTTTAAGGCCTCGGGAGCCCTAGGTAGAGGATTTTACCTAAGTTTTAAATTTCGAGTTTTTAGACCGTATCCAACACTGTGGAATATAATTGCTTTAATAGTTGTGAAGTCTGGCAGGGATAGCTCAGTCGCAGGGAGTATATAACCGGAATTTCGGTGCCGGCGAAAATCGTGTTCAGGTTGCGGTTCCGGCAAAGGGCAAAAACTTATTGTAAATACGATAGAGTACATGTAAACTCACCAGATGACTCACCAGATATGCTCTTCCTCGACTTGCATATCTGTACTGGTGAGGGTTTAAAAGACGTTATCGAGAAAGAGCGATGCCGATCTTTCGGCAAGCACATTGAATGTGTAATTGATTAATGAATGATTGAGTGCAATGATTGATTGATTGACCAACCGACTTGACGTGCCTATAACGAATATTTTCGGCAGGAACAGCAGCAGCCAGAGTCACTGTTAGATTGGTGGCAGCCATCCTGAGGAGTGAAGTAGACGCTTGAAGCTGTTAATTGAAGGAGCCGTAACCACTTCACACGGAAGACTATTCCAGAAAGACGCTGTTCCATACGCACAATCTGTCGAGGTGTAATTTTGGCCCGCAACTTGAATAGGTGTCGTTGCCGCGTGCGGTCAGACGAAACGATTTCAAAAAATGTGACAGTGGAAGATCGACCATTCCATGTGCCATTTTATAGAGGGAAATCATATCAGCCCGGAGCCGTCGAGTTTCAAGCTTTTGTAACCTTAGAGCTGCAAACCTTTCTTCATAAGTAAGGTCTTGGACATCTGGAATCATTTCAGTAGCACGGCGTTGCGCGTCTTCGATCAATTTAATGTATCTTTGATAATGGCGACACCATGCACAGCTCGCGTACTCAAGACTTAAAACAGCATAATGGAGACCTACAAATTACACTGCACTATACAGCCAAACTTAACGGCAAAAACATGTGAGCTGAACTGTCCTGAAAATCTGTAAGTAGAAATCTCTGGGAGCGGATGGACCTAAAATCTAGGACTTGGCGGGCAGGTTTAGGAGTCACACAAAGGGTTAGGTGTCGTCCGCTGACCGCTGTAAAACCTGGTGTATAGCTCGAAAATGGCTATTTTCCTGTAGGCAATGTTACAGCAATTAACAAAAATATTACGATAATGCACCATTCAGAGCACCCAGTTTCAGTTAACTTGCACTGTTAACCAATAATACTTATATTATTTCCGTTTGAAAATAAGCGACACCTGCCCGACGACTTAGTCTCCTGATTTTTGCGTTCCGAACGAGCATCAAGCACATCTCACTTCTCTTGTTCTTCGTGCCATGTTTTTTCGCCGTAGCAAGTTCCTGTCCCATCTTCTTTTCCAGAAATTCTGATTTTTGTTCAGCATGTCTTCGACTTCGCGTAACCTCTGTAAATTGCAATTTAAATTACAAAATAATGGCACATTTTTATATATATATATATTGAACTCGACCTAAAAGCAATGGGAAAAATACTCTCTCACTCATGGAGTGCCCGGAATTCCGGTTCCGGCGAAAATCGTGTTCCGGTTGCGGTTCCGGTAAAGCGCAAAAACCATACCGGAACCGGAATTCCGGTTTAAAAAATTTTCCGCATTTTTGCTTCATCTGTGATCCAAACATATGTAATATATGTATACAATGACCAAATAACAATACAACCAAGCAAAATAAAAGACTCAATGTTTGTCCAAACGCTAGCCTAAACAGTGTCTCTTACCATTGGTCAGAAAATTACTTTCTATTAATTTCTCTTAGAATCATACAAACCAGTAATTTCAAGTTTCCTACAGAACAACATGTAACAAACGTATGTATAGTAAAGGGAGGCGACTGGGGACAGAGCTAAAGTGTTTATTCTACGCTTCATGCGTTATAAGTACATTCAATTTGACGCGGTATACGCAAGGGTGTATAGTGGAAGACATTTTTTGCTCTGGGTGTCCAAAAACTGACACAGTGATCGATAAATAAACATTATTAGCTTCCTCAGTCCCTTTAAAGTTTCAGAAAGTCAATAATGCCGCCGCAATACATTAAATTTAATGTAGAAGTTATTTTTACTGCATTTTAAATCCACTATACCTTAATTACTTAATTCATCTGTTTTACAATATATAAATTTCGAAGACCAGGTTCCGGTTTAAATGGACGTTTCCGGTTATTCCCAGCTCAGTCGGTAGAATGCCTGCGTGCGGATCCAACAGAGGGAGGTTATGGGTTCGAATCCCACCCCTTCCCGACTTTTCAGTCGGCCTTTTTTAAAATTGTTCATCTTCAAGCTCTTAGGGCCAGACTTTAACGAAAAATATATATTTAAACATGGTTTTAACACTGAATTTGGTAGCTACTAGAGCTTGATTTACGGAGCATCTCAGTGATACCTGACATATCGGTCTTTTCCTTCAAAGGATTATGCTTTGACAGTGTGTTATGGACTGGTCTTAGTAGAAGTTATTTCAGTTATTGAATTTTAATACGTTTTCTAAGGATATGATCATCTGGAATTTTGGTTTTTGACTTTGGCTTTCATTATTATAACACGAGAACATAGATGTCGTTGGTGGTTCGAGGTAATAAGCTACATCGAGCATGAAAACGTGCTCAAGGCCATTATATAATCTCTTATCTGATCGTCAAGAAAACTGGTAAGCTGCAAATCGTGCAATTCAATTGCAACGAACTTGCGGGAAAATTCGACGAAATCGTCGATTACATGATGAAGCATAACATCAAAATCGCTGCATTGCAAGAAACCAAATTGTCTTCTAAGTCAAAAATAAGACCGTGTTCGGAATACACGCTAGTCAGGAGTGATCGTATCGAAGACAGTGGCGGTGGAACAGCCTTTCTTGTTCAAAAAGATCTACAATTTGGCAAATTCCCATATTTATAATGGCAAACACAAGCATGAAGAAATATCTATCATTGATGTCAAATGTGCAAATACCATGCTGCGACTGCTGAATGTATATCTACCTCCAAGAACCTGCTGCGACCGCGATTTCAAACCGTCCGAAGCCCACCTTCTGCAGCATCATGGAGATTGTTTAATTATGGGTAACTTCAATGCTCACGACGGCATGTGGCGCTCGGCTATTGAAGACGCGCGTGGAAAGGAAAAACTATAGCAGAAGAAATCGACAACTAGAACTATGGTGTGCTCAATGAAAAGTCTCCAACAAGAGTTCTACGGAATGGGGCACCAA
>JASANE010023487.1:0-33278 GCA_030248225.1 Trileptium ribeirensis
TATATATACAAACCAATTCGGGTGCTTACCGCCTTAATCAAAAATTATTCGTCGAAAAAATTATTATTTGTCGAACAAAATTGCATTATATATGCATTATATACAAACCAATTCGGGTGCTTACCGCCTTAATCAAAAATTATTCGTCGAAAAAATTATTATTTGTCGAACATTGCATTATATATGCACAAACCAATTCGGGTGCTTACCGCCTTAATCAAAAATTATTCGTCGAAAAAATTATTATTTGTCGAACATTGCATTATATATGCGCAAACCAATTCGGGTGCTTACCGCCTTAATCAAAAATTATTCGTCGAAAAAATTATTATTTGTCGAACATTGCATTATATATATGCACAAACCAATTCGGGTGCTTCCCCCCTTAACATTGGGTGTTGCCTAATCAAAAAATCTATTTGTCGAAAATTATTCGTCGAAAAAACATGCTTCAAAAACCAAAAAACAGCACCGTATCAAACATTATTCTTCGGAACAAATTCCAATTGGGTGCTTACCGCCTTAATCAAAAATTATTCGTCAAAAAAATAATATTTAGTCAACCCCCCCCCACAACATTGCATTATATATACACAAACCAATTCGGGTGCTTACCGCCTTAATCAAAAATTATTCGAGAAAAATTGTCCTGCTTTTGCGCAACCTGTACCGCCTCGAATTAATTATTATTTGTCGAACATTGCATTATATATGCGCAAACCAATTCGGGTGCTTACCGCCTTAATCAAAAATTATTCGTCGAAAAAATTATTATTTGTCGAACATTGCATTATATATGCGCAAACCAATTCGGGTGCTTACCGCCTTAATCAAAAATTATTCGTCGAAAAAATTATTATTTGTCGAACATTGCATTATATATGCACAAACCAATTCGGGTGCTTACCGCCTTAATCAAAAATTATTCGTCAAAAAAGGACAGCAACAAACCACACAACCATGCTTACCGCCTTAATCAAAAATCCAAAAATTTATTATTTGTCGAACATTGCATTATATATGCACAAACCAATTCGGGTGCTTACCGCCTTAATCAAAAATTATTCGTCGAAAAAATTATTATTTGTCGAACATTGCATTATATATGCACAAACCAATTCGGGTGCTTACCGCCTTAATCAAAAATTATTCGTCGAAAAAATTATTATTTGTCGAACATTGCATTATATATGCACAAACCAATTCGGGTGCTCACCGCCTTAATCAAAAATTATTCGTTCGCTAGAAAAGTGTTCATGTAAAACGAAATTCTACTGAGAAAAATGAATACTAGTGTGAAGTTTAGGTGAGTTCACACGTTCACACATTTTGTTCAAATTTCGAACTTAGTTTTTAAATTTTGATCAAAATTTGAGCTTAAATTTTTATCAAAATATGAAAGTAAATTTTAGCGTTTTTTGGTGAATTTCAGCATGTGAACACTGTTCAAACCTTTGTTTCAATATGAAGATACCAGGTACCAATGAAGGACAAGAAACAAGAGTTGCAAATTTTGAAATTAAAAACGTTTATAGTTCAAATTTTGAAGCATGATAAATTGCCAGATTTCTCAATTACAAAATTTTCAGTCACACAACAAATTACAATTTTGCGCTCAACAGTTGACCAAAATAATATTGAACGTGAGAGCGCACCAGAAAGGCCGTGACAGTGTATCCCCAACTAAAATTCTGTAAAAATATAATGTGCCATTCTAAGATATCGATCAATTTAAAGGGGGTTTCGCAAATACATTACACATCCCAATTATCTAAAGCTATTTATAATCCTATATCTCCGTGATTAGGTTTTCTCGAAGGATTTAGTTAGGCCAAGTCGTATAACAGGTCACGATGGTAACCTGCAACAATTTCACTGAAAATGAGTACTTATATTACTTGTCCGCACGGATGTAGGGAATCATAACTTGCTTGATTCGTTCACGCCACAGCTGTCGTCGGTGTCATGCTATTTGGCTCATATGTGTCTGCCAATGTTGTCATCGTACGTCTCGAAAGACTGGTACCATTTCTACGACGACGTGTTTTTTTCATGTGTAAAATGATCTTTCACACGATCTTTTCCAATGAGCTGGTGACGCTGGAAATACAATTGTCTTTGCGATACGATTGTCGAGCTTTGTCAAGATATGGCCGAGGCAGTATGCGTGATATATACGTAGTTTTGTTGCGGTCGATCGTCTGGTAGTGATAGAGAGTTTCGTCTAGTATTGCAATCTCGATAAGCCCACAATCCACCTTAGACTATTTCGCTCAGATACCTCCAAAGCTCGAAATGTTGTGTATTTAGGGGTCCGTGTTTCTGCATCACACAGATGTACCTATGGGAACAATGCATGAGTCTTGAACACTCTTTCAATTTGATGTTGTCCGTGATACCATAGTCATACCTCCATACCATTTCGGTATATATGTTGCATATGTATGATGCATGCCATTTCGCTGAGGATGTCTAACATCCTTTTTTGTTGACGTAAAATTTGTTACACATTACTTTAGTCTGTAACGGACTGTTATGTTATTGAAAAAAATGCTCTATTAAAGAAATGTTTGCAATATTGTATTGGTACAAAATCACAGAGATATTATAAGATGAGTCTACAAAAGCATAAAAAACAAATGCTTTAGCTCTACTTCGCGGCACATTATCCTGCAAAGTTCAACGGTTCTATTCCAGACTATTCACAGATCAGAGTCATTCGTTAGAAGTGCTTTATTCGCACAAATATTCATAGCACTCACCTCAATTTTTCATCAACCACAATCGACACACCAAACATTGCCCCATTTGATGTTCGATTTCCGCCAGCAAAAGCGACCAGTCGACCATTGCTATCGTGAATGACTTGCCAGCCTTCTGGATATTCGTCAAGATAAAGCGCAAATGTCTCTATTGATAGATCAAAATAGACGGTTGCCGCTAGTCGGTCCACATCAGCAAGATCCGAGTGCTTCATTGGCCGAACGCGGAATCCTTCGCCACGTAGTGATGCTGCTCGAGCAGTCCGATCAGGATTTGCGTTCGTAGTAGTCATTTACGTTGTTCGTTTTACGACTTTTTCTGTTTTAGTGATATCTTGAGTTTCTGAGAACAATTTTAGCTTTTAACCCTGGAACGGAGGTGAATTATGACTTTCGGTCATCATTTTAAGGTGTCCGAATATCTCAGAGAATGTTTTCGAAACCCTGGAGTTGCTGCGTTTTGAAAATTTTAAAATTTAGCTAAGTTACTTTTTAGGTTGATGGGGTGAATGATTATAGTAAATTGGCCCAGTGTTCACACAATGGCAGTAGATTAATATATGAATCAAGGTTCGAAGGCTATCTGGTATATATAATTGGTATGTTTTGGAGCTTTATGTGGGGAAAAATTATAATTGCAAGCACGAAAATCATGTCAAATAACACACAGATTTTCCCGAAACTAATTGCCCAAGATTTTCGCTTAAATAAACCAATTGTTACTATCATTGTATTAACAACTATTGGCTTAAGTGATATGCCGTTGTCGATATACTAAGCCCAAGGTTAAGACTGAGCTTTAGCCTAAGCTTAGGTCCTTCCAGTTTTGAACCTTTCGTCAGGCCTAAGCCTAAATTCAAGAGGCTGCCCCCAGGATCAACATGTGCTTTTTCCTAACCATATACCGTGCGACACTCAACGCCAAAACTGTTTTATGTACTGGTTTCGCCAAATCCATCCTTTTGAGCTCTGTACTTTTACTGTATTGTTTTTAGGCCAAAATTTAATAGTTTAAACCGTGCAACGTTTGAAAACATGACACGATACCTGGGAACGAACCTGGGTTGTGCTTACATTAAAAGTGAAATGCATAAATCACTAAGCTACATATAGGAGCTGTTACTCTGTTTAAGGAACCTCGCAAAGCAAACGTATATGGAAACATACGCTAAATATACTGCAACCTCAGTTAATGCAACAATTGACAATGAATCACTGGAGGGCAACCATCGTAGAAGCGTTAAAGTGTTTTGTTATTTTTTATGTTAATTTATGTTGTGTTCTTAGTATAAAGCCAGTATTATATTCCTATAGTTCTGCTATTTTATAACATTCTACACTGTAAAAAGGCTGAGTCAAATTTCGCTCAATTGAGCCAAATCTCCCCAGTTAAGTACAGATTCCGGTAAAATTAATGCTTGCGCCGACCATGTAAAGTAGCATAAAAGCTGGATTTTGTCAACCATCGGTATGAACTAAGTATACCTGGAATGGGTCTGACTTGGTTCTAACTAACTTATAACAAAACATAAAATTATAAAGTATAGAATAAAATATGTCCCGCTGTTGTACATTCTATAAGCAAGCCCTTCCACCAAAAGTGTATATTTTATTAAGCTTGAAAACATATAGCGACGTGTGCAGGCTTTTATTTAAAATAGAACATTGCGTGATACACAGGGACGTCGTAGGAGGGTCGAGGCATACTTACCATCCACCATCCGACTTTTCAGTGACAAACGTGGAAAAATTAACTGAATGGGCTATAATAAAGTGAGAATATAAACCGCCTGCCGTGCCACTACTAGGCGAAATACCGGCACTTTTCAAGAGCTTTTGACGACTCTGGTGCGACGATTGGGTTCACCAGCGCAGCTGCACCATTAAGGGTACGTTATTTTCGCTGTCGCTGGGTCAGAGGGTTCCACTTTTCACTATAGGGTGTTGGGAGCTCAATTTGTTATGGTAAAGACGTCGTAAGGTGTTTTTTCAGTGTCGTGGTGTCGAAAGGCGTACAATAAACTTTTTCAAGTCTAATATGCTAAAATATTTTCAAAAACATTTTTCTAAAAATATATATTTATTATCTAAAAATTTAAAAGGAGATGTGGAACGGTCGTTCCTGCCTCACCCTTCGCTCCTGGTCGCGGTTCTCCTGTTTTTTTTCTTACAGACAGAAATATCACTTATTTATAAATCTAACCAACATAGCCGACACGCAAGTTTCGCAAGTAACTAAGCCTTCCACTATAACTATAACACTAATGACTCTTATACTGCTCTAAAAACTCTTATACTGCAATAGGCCAGGAGTCAACAAAGCAATCACCATTTAAGTGACTCATTTACTGCAATAGGGAAGGAGTCAAAACGCAATTACCATTTTAGCGACTCATATACTGCAATAGGGAAGGAGTCAAAACGCAATTACCATTTTAACGACTGCTATACTGCAATAGGCCTGGAGTCAAAATGCATTTACTATTTTAATACATCTGCCATAGGCCAGGAGTCAAAAAATCAATCATCATTTTAATGACCGTTATACTGCAATAGGTCAGAAGTCAAAAAAGATATTACCGTTTTAATGACTCTTATACTGCAATAGGCCAGGGCTCAAAAACGTATTATTCTTTTTAATGACTCCTATATTGCAGTAGGCTAGACTCAAAATGCAATTACCATTTTACGCGACTCTTATACTGCAATAGGCGATGGGTCAAAAAGGTATATATTACCATTTTAATGACTCATATATTGCAATAAGCCAAGTGTCAAAATGCAATTACCATTTTAATGACTCTTATATTGCAATAGACCAGGACTAAAAATGCAGTTACTATTTTAATGCTACTTAAAATATTGCACTAAAACTGCATTGGCAGCTGTGTCTGCATAAAAAATTAATTGTACTGTTCTCCCGAAATGTTGGAAATGAGATACAATGCACTGTATGTAACATTGTGAAAAACTATCATAACAACAATAAACTTATAGATAGAGCCTGTAAATGAACAGAAATTTACTATAAAAGCAAACATTATAGATGATGGATTTAAATATACTTTATTTTAGATAATCATACACTAATCGGAAAGTATAGCGACCTATTTAACGCATTTAAGCAGCTTACAAACTTAAGCGTACTTTTCATGCTTATATTTGGGGTTTGCGTTAATCTGTATCGCTAAACATTCATATAACGGGCAAAACAATTACATAAAGAACATTTCATTTCTACATCTTCATACATGCTCAACTAAAGCTTCAAGGTTCCAGGGAAGTATCCGGGAAGGTCGCGGTTGGGTGGGTCTGCCTTCGTTTGGCCTTCCTACGGCGAGTCACTCCGTTTCCGCCGAGGGGGGCAGAGACGCGGGCGGCGTAGCGGGGTCTTCGGCGCTTGTAGTTACGGAGAATGGGGCGCCGCCAGGACAGGGTCGGACAACCTCAAGCTGTATCGGTGCTTAGCGGCAAGGGGGGTTGGGAGCTTATTCAACTCAGGGGTAGCGGGTAACCTCTACGAGCACGTATCAGCAGTTTTCATACGAGGCAAAAACGAGCTTATTACTTTATAAACATCAGTAATGGCGTAAGATTATCACTTCAAAAATCTAGTAGCTTGACGTGCATAATTAGCAGAACAGAAATTCAGTGAGTCAGGAAGTTTGATATTAACGTAATGATTGTGTAACCGGCCAGACTAATTGAAATGTATTCTCCGTCACGTAAAGAATTATTTGCAAGGACAGGTACAAGCCTAGAAGTATGCCGATACATCTGAAAATTGTGAATTGTCAATTATGGAATATGCGATTCTAGCTATATGTTTCATTGGAGTCTATCACACTCAAATGAGGCAATGTCCACCTTATCCTATCGTGTTCCCGCAAAAGTCTTTGACGGCAACAAACGTAATCGACAGGTGCCTAGTGTAATCTTAGGAACGTACTTTCGAGCGGATAGAAAGAACGGCGCACAAACTGATAGTTTAGTAGCGCTTTCTGATATCTTTCAATCTTGATCGGTTTTCACATGTGGAAAAGCAGTTCAGTCAAGTTGCACTAAAAGTATTTTATGCTAGAAAACACTCTAAATTTTATGCCCGCGTAATCACCCGACCATAGAGTTTCCCTAAGAACCTATATCAGTCTGCTTACGCACTAAATTATCATCATGGTTCTGAAACAACACGTGGTATCATCTTGAAATTTGCACGTACCGTAAAAACCTGGATTTGGTGGTAAAGTTTTGTAGGTCTTACAAAACAGAATCATCAGCACTACAGCGGTACAGCTAACTTTAAAACATATAGATTTTAGAAACAAAAAATTGCGTAATTAAGTGACCATTGGATGCGCCTATTAATTTTATTCCTGTATTGTTGTGTTATTCTTTTGTCAATAATCGTTTATCATCAACGAACAAGTACATACCTTAATATGTCGCATTTACCATGAATAAAAATATTATTGAAATTTGAATGTCTTGGAGAACTAATTGTGAACATTGGATTTTGTACGAAAACGTAAAAGCAAAACTCTGCGGTCGTTCTACCAATCACAAACAAATAAACTTCGAATATGAGAGTGCCACAAGATAAAACCGCATAAAACCAAAAACATCCTCTCAATTAGTATAAGAATATTTGAAACATGTCACGATTCGACGTTTGTGGATGAACATTACCGAATTTTGTGTGAACATAACTGTGAATTGTATTGGGTAAAATCGATAGAACCTCGATTGTCGTAACGATCCCAACAAAAAGTTTGGCTTTGTACTCTAAAAATTTCATACTACATGCCGCTTGGTCGACAACTACAAAACGTTCAACCTTGGTTTGAGATTGGTTCTCAAGACACGGTGTTTTGTTTTAGGCTTTTAAAGAACTTTCCGTAACTTTCCGTAACATTTGGTTCACTTGTAGATCAATTCTCAGAGTCTCTGTGTATATACCCTCCAGTTATATTTTGCACAAACATTTTTCCTCTGAAATATTATTAAAAAACTTGGAATAGCATTGCAGAAAACCAGAAAATTTGGAAACCGGAAATTTGGATTTTTACAAAGACCGTTTCCAAAAAAGAGCCTGAGACGTCGGTACGTAAACCGCAGTGAGAAAATTAAATTTGGATTTTTACATAGACCGTTTCCAAAACAGAGCCCGAGACGTCGGTACGTAAACCGCAGCGAGAAAATTAAACTTGGATTTTTACATAGACCGTTTCCAAAAAAGAGCCCGAGACGTCGGTACGTAAACCGCAGTGAGAAAATTAAATTTGGATTTTTACATAGACCGTTTCTAAGAAAGAGCCCGAGACGTCGGTACGTAAACCGCAATGAGAAAATTAAATTTGGATTTTTACATAGACCGTTTCCAAGAAAGAGCCCGAGACGTCGGTACGTAAACCGCAGTGAGAAAATTAAATTTGGATTTTTACATAGACCGTTTCTAAGAAAGAGCCCGAGACGTCGGTACGTAAACCGCAGAGAGAAAATTAAATTTGGATTTTTACATAGACCGTTTCCAAGAAAGAGCCCGAGACGTCGGTACGTAAACCGCAGTGAGAAAATTAAATTTGGATTTTTACATAGACCGTTTCCAAGAAAGAGCCCGAGACGTCGGTACGTAAACCGCAGTGAGAAAATTAAATTTAGATTTTTACATAGACCGTTTCTAAGAAAGAGCCCGAGACGTCGGTACGTAAACCGCAGTGAGAAAATTAAATTTGGATTTTTACATAGACCGTTTCCAAGAAAGAGCCCGAGACGTCGGTACGTAAACCGCAGTGAGAAAATTAAATTTGGATTTTTACATAGACCGTTTCCAAGAAAGAGCATGACACGTCGGTACGTAAACCGCATTGGGATAATTAAATTTGGATTTTTACATAGACCGTTTCCAAAAAAGAGCCCGAGACGTCGGTACGTAAACCGCAGTGGGATAATTAAATTTGGATTTTTACATAGACCGTTTCCAAAAAAGAGCCCGAGACGTCGGTACGTGAACCGCAGTGGGATAATTAAATTTGGATTTTTACATAGACCGTTTCCAAGAAAGAGCATGAGACGTCGGTACGTAAACCGCAGTGGGATAATTAAATTTGGATTTTTACATAGACCGTTTCCAAAAAAGAGCCCGAGACGTCGGTACGTGAACCGCAGTGGGATAATTAAATTTGGATTTTTACATAGACCGTTTCCAAAGAAGAGCCCGAGACGTCGGTACGTGAACCGCAGTGGGATAATTAAATTTGGATTTTTACATAGACCGTTTCCAAGAAAGAGCATGAGACGTCGGTACGTAAACCGCAGTGGGATAATTAAATTTGGATTTTTACATAGACCGTTTCCAAAAAAGAGCCCGAGACGTCGGTACGTGAACCGCAGTGGGATAATTAAATTTACATGAATACTTCCAGCGAGAAATCAGGTCTCGACTTCAGAATAAAAAATGCCGGCCAATCTAAGCGTTGTTAAACTCACTTTAGGTAATTCCGAATATTATATAATCGTGGAAATCAACCACAATCTACTTTGGTGGAGAGTTGTTAAAACTTTAGCTTAATAAAAATGAATCATAAACCAGCACAATCTTCAATAAATCGTGGTTTGCACATGGCTCGGTCGGTGTGTTAAGGATTATGATACGAATGGGGATGTGATGTTTCGCAGAACCAATACACAGCCCGGATCTCGCAGCGATAAAGGCGCTACGCAACGAAGGTATCGTTCAAAAATTGGCGATATAACAAGAACCACGATCCTTTCGGTAGTTGTTGATTTTCTTCGACATTGCACATATCATAAACATACCATATATCAAATTGATCAGCGTTGCTCATAAGTGAAACCACGAACCAAATAACAAAACGTAAATTGGTGAGGAATGATAAAATTTAAAGGTTCTCGGAGACGTCGCTTCATGAGTGCTATAAGGCACCTATGGACCGCTTCGTACAATAAAAGGTATTGACAATAGAAAAATTTAATAACTCAATACGGGGGCATTCGAAAGTCATAAATTGAATACGGAGAATAATCTAGTTTCAGAAAATCGCTGAGAATTCGAACATGGCATCGGGAATTTAAACCTAGAACCAGAGTTGTGCACAATCTTACCCAAACCAATGCCAGAATCTGAACTCGGTAAAGTCTAGCAAAAATATGAGATCACTGTAGTTAAGTCATCCCGCAGAAAGGGCACAGGGAACGATGAGTCGGCCTTACCACTTATGCATAGGCCTGGGAATTGACTGTCCCTGGTGGACCTCTACCAATCACGCCGCACATAGACACGTGTGCCACCGAAATGGTAAAGCTTGGTAAAGCTCGCCTGTGGTATGCTAAGCTAATCAGTCCCCTGGGACTAATTGTCGCTTCTCTCTTGAGGGTGGAGGAAGCCAAGGTCGTATGGACTCCTTTCCTAGGAAGCTGATGGTGCTCCTCTCTAACCAGCCGAGGCTAGCGAGAGGGTTTGTTTTGGTCCACCCAATTATAAAATATTTCTACAAGTACAGCTCAGCTCCTACCAACTTGTGTATTTATATGCTTACTTTATTTCTTTATTAACTCATTTGTTTACTAAAATTAAATCTATAATCGGATTGGTTATTCGTACAATCGATTCGTTGACGACTAATACGTTTAATTCTCGATTTCATCTTTCTGTGTACCCATACGACGTTGGCTTTCTCCGACTGTCAAGTTCTTTACCAAAGTGTTTGGGCTGGTTCCTTTCGATGCCGCATGTGTCTAGTTATGTGGCATGTTTCCTTAGTGATAATCTTACGCCATTACTGGTTATTCATACAATCGATTCGTTGACGACTAATATGTTTAATGCTCGATTCCATCTTTCTGTGTACCCATACGACCTTGGCTTTTTCTGACTGCCAAGCTCTTTACCAAGGTGTTTGGCCTGGATCCTTTCGATGCCGAATGTGTCTAGTTTTGTGCATGTTTCATTAGTGATTCTCCAGGGAGAGTCAACCTCTAGTCCTATGTATAGTTAGTAAGGTTGACTAAGCCTAAATTTTATACCTGAAGTGGTTTGCACTTTTTAATTTGTGGTTGTCATTTTGCCACTCATAAAGAAGCTAAATTTTTCACGCTGATACTCTCTGTTCTGTAGCTTCACTTGTTTCTCCTTGTGCACTAAAAGGCCTCATAGTTTTGACATATGCTTCGAATTTAACCACCTTTCAGACTTCAATTAATTTGGCTCATTCTAGCGTTCCTAACTTAAACTCCTCGACGAATCTGAGCAAAGCTCAAAACTGATAACTCTTGAAGATATTCTTGTTTTGCTCTCCACAAACTTGCTGATTGTTTTGTGCAGCAACGTGTTGTCTTATCGATGCTCATCAACTCTTCGTAAATTTGAGGACGGTCGGGTAAATTGTATTTAACTCATTTTGATCACTTTTATCTCTTTTTGATTTCAGGTTTAACGGTACTCTTTAGCCAGATGTCAATATCAGGCCACTCGAGGCAAATTTTTGCCTCTTCGCTCGTCTGAATGTGCTTGTCTCTTTCTACCCACCTACCAACTGAAATACTATAGTTCGGCAAATCCTCCGTGGTCTTGGTATGCTATATAATTTTAGGGAATTTAATTCCTCGCATGGTTTTATCGTCCGGCGTTTTTTCCTTCTTTTTATCTTTTATGTTGCACAATCTACAGAGAGTTGTTTTGGGCTTTAGCTGGGTCCTTATACATTTATTTGACGATGCTTGGCTGTTGTAGCCTTGCCTAGCTTACCAGCACTGCCAAATTCGATCTTAACCTCGTCGTATAAAGGAAACTTAATTTTGGTCAGTTATATTTTCTGGACGAGCGATCTCGGTGTCAACGTCAACACACGGTGGTAAATTCTGAGAGAGGTGCCTATCTAGGTCGATGGCTGTAAATCAGAGGCATCACTAATGGTTCGGCAATGACTGCGAGCATAGCTTTAGATCAGAGTGTTCGTCTAGGGATGGTAATAATTTCAAGTGCTACCGAATATATTGCTTACTTCAAAGCGACTTGTCCATTATTTGTGCTTTGCATTTATCGCTCCAAACGCTAAGTTTTACAAGTTATTTGATACTGTCGCAAACGCTACGAAATCCTACGTGCTCTAAATGGCTTTTAACTTGATTTGGATACAATGTTGACTTTAAACTAAGCTTATGCAGCTTTTAAGTTATAAATGACCCAACGTGTAAATCATTGGTCTACCATCGGTTTTTACCATAACTTCCAACAGTATACACTATATACCAAAAAATTGTAATAAATATAACAGTGTGTAATTTGTTCGATCAATTTGTTCAGTTATAATCACTTATCATCAATTATCAATGATCTTACTTTCAATCACCTTCAGTCAGGCTTCTCTTCAATCGGCACGCTGTTGTGGTCGTTGAGTCTTTGGGCGTCGATTGAGGAATCATCTATCGTCACGACGTACGGCAGTTGATCTTGTGAACAATGACTGACTAGTCTAGATCACGAACGCCTTATATAGTCTATTATCTTTGCTAACATATATAATTTGCATAGGCAAATTATTAGCATTAATTTGCATATGGGCGGTAAAACAACTAAGCTGTGTAAAACACTATATCATAGATGGTAGCAGAAACGACAACCGTAGACTAAACTTCCACAGTCCGGGCATCTTAAAACGTAGACACCGCATCAGAGCCATTGAGAAGAGGAGAATAAACTAAATGACTAGAAAATGTTTTATGCTTTACTGTTCGGATACTGGATTGGCATAGACATTTGATTGTAGGAAAAAATTCACAGGAAAAAAAGTCACAGGAAAAATGGTCACAGAATAAAAGTCACAGGAAAAAAAGTCAAGGGAGAAAAAGTCACAGGAAAAATGGTCACAGAATATCCCACGCCTTCTTATTATTTATTAACGTTTCATTAGTCATTAGTCACAGTTGACATTTGTCTCACGCTTTTTTCATTTCGAATTTAAGGCAATTGGACGCAATATAAGGTTTTATCGTTGAGGTACGTTTATTGCGAAGTGGTGTGTGTGTAGAGTTTCTCCTGCGAGATTGTCACTGACTCTTGTCGATTGCTTTTTACTAACTTTTTCCAGTGCCTTTTCCCTGTGCTTTTTCTTTGTGACCTTTTTTCCCGTGACTTTTTCTTGTGACTTTTTTCCTCGCCCCGGACATTTACCTGTTAAAAGTTCCATGTTGAGAACCCACATTAGGCAATTTGATAAACGATAATTCCATATCAGCGAGACTTAATGACTTTAACACTTGGGTTTTTAAAATACAGCGTTTAATAAGAATATTGGTTTGTTAACTTTTCTTTACAAGAGTTGAATATTTGATGTTAGATGTTCTAAAGAGCAATTTTCTTATCTCAAAGCATAGATCATTTAAAATTTTATTACTCCGAGTACTCTTAGAAACATGTAAATGTCTTAATCTATTTACAGGATAGCTTCGTGTATGATGCGGCTTGCTACCAGGAACATCCATCTCATTTAAAATTTGAAAGAGCTACTGCTGTTCTATGTAACGATTACTTTATCTATTAGTCTTATAAATTTACAAGGCAAGGAGGAACGTTGAATTTTGAGTTTAGAAAACTCGGTCGTAGAATTTGTCGAACGACACCTCATAAGGTCATTTTGTGCAAAAGAACAAATCGGGTCACAATTTTCAAACATTGAATACTAAAGTTATAATGCGAGGCTAAACTTTGTATGCGCCCAGCAATAATCCTCCCAAAAAACGGTAATCGAACATTTTTGACGACCCTATATCCATCTTCAAAAGGTTTAAAAATATTTGCGTCGCGAGTTTAAAAGGGTATAAATAATGTTACCGAACATTGTAATGAAATTGTTAAGTTGTTGAACATACTTTCATAGAATTTTAGTTTGAGGCTTATCATTCGCGAACAGTATAACATGTGACCTCAAATTTTGTTAGCGAACAAACATGCAGACTAGGTAGCGCAGCACGTATCGATTGTTGTTCGCGAACATTAATAAGTTATGCGAGTGCGATATTTAATCCAATTTAATAAGAATAATGCAACACGTCACTGTTCGCGAACAGACGACCCTGTTTTGTTGTTCACGAACATGGCCGCATTATGCGAGATTTAATTTGATTTAATCAGAATATAAAGGCATATACCACTTGTGTTTGAAATTTGAAAATCGTCTAAGTATAATTTATTTCAAAATATGGCTTTGTGCGCCTCGTTGTGAAGACATTTATTTAAACTACCAGCGTTTCGATCAACGTATTAAGCGAAGAAAGATTTTTCTATATTACAAATATTTTAATTATATTTTATATACACGTATATATCGCATACACAGAAATTACATAGTCGCGCGTGATTTGGATACGGTTTCATCTTATTCAAATATTAAGTGTCTAACCTGGATGTCTACAATTGTAATTTAAAATACATAATTTACAAATGAAATCCATTTACGAATTGGGCAACGGAAAGTAAACAGAAGTTAAATGCTGCACATATAAAGGATCTAGCTTAACAAATCTGAAAAGGAAACGTGGGTATTACCACGATACAGGATTTGATTTTATATTATGTTAACGCCTTTAGTGTGAGTTGTTAAGGGAACCAGTTGAAACGGAAGAAAACAAGTTTTCTCAATTGGGATTCCACTAAACGAAAATTTATATTTTGTTGAAAATGTTATAAATGAATTTTGATCAATGTTTGTTTGACGTGTAAGTGCATGTAATTGTGCGGACCTCGTTTTGTGTTTCCCATTTTGCCCCGATCCAAGCCTATTTGCTCAACTTATATGGCCCGCAGGAGTCGTAAGCCGTTTTTGCGTCTAGCTAAATGGTAGAAATAGATAATTTTAAGCTTTCGAATGAGCCATCGCGCGATTTTTTCTGCCCGCAGAAATCGAGTTATGCGTGTCATTCCAAAAAGTAGAAACGGACACGGTCAAACTTTACCACTCCTGCCAGTGTGAATTCTTCGCTACACTCGTTCCACTAATTACACTGTGAAGTCAACAAGCTATTAAATCTGGTGACTTGGACAAAAATTTGGCGTAACAAATGGGCGGATCTCATGCAAAACCTGGCGACATGAACATATGAACCGTCTTGGACTGGTTTTGTACAGTGACAGAATCGTGCTGCTGGTACATATGATATATTAGTTTGGTGGCTTACATGTATTGTAATATACATTCAGAATTCAAAAACTTGGTCTCGGGAAAGTCTATAGTTAATAAATCATCATGTAGCTCTTCTCTGGTTGCTTCTTACAATGCAGATACTTTGATTTCAGTAAAAGTTATGCTAAGATTCATTCGCTCATTACATCAGAGTATAACAATACGGGCTTAGGTAACAAACTTGGCTGTGTTTTTTCAGGTCTTATTACACTGGCGTGCAGCTACTTGTGACAGCTACAGCGCGAAGATATTGTTCCTTTCTACATCATCGCGCGGCAACCGTTATTGTCGGTACGCTCAGCTTGCAGCTTTGAACTGTGTTGTTACAGGCAGTGTAATAGCAGCGACTATATTCGCTACAAGCGTCGTTCCAAAATCTCAGCTGTTGTACGAAGCTTGTAGCGACCGATAACATCGTCACTACGATGTAACGGCAACTGCAGTGTAATGAAAAGTGTGGTTCTTTTGTAACCGTGTGCAGTGAGTGCACGCATGTTAATGTGAACCACGCATGCTGGACAAACGCTGACATGCAAAAACGCGTCGTTTATAAAAAACTCTTCAAACAAAATAAAAAATGCTACACCTGAATATATAGTTTCTGTTTCCTGTGTAAATCAGGTGACTTTTTTAATTAAAATATAGACAAAATACTTTTCACACGCAGCCTGCTTCTTTTAGGTTTTATACTCTTGTTGCAGATTGATAATCGATCGAATAAAACCAACACGAAAAAAATTATTTGAAATTGCGACAATAAAAATGTTTAACCGCTGCAATAAAAATGTGAAATTTTGGATGTATGTAGCGGTGAGGGTCCTCTAGTCCGAAAGTCCACTAGTACGAAGGTGTACTAGTCCGAGGGTCCGCCAGTCCGGAGGTCCACCTGTCCGAAGGTCCACTAGTCTGAAGGTCCACTCGTCTGAAGGTACACTCCTTCACCGAAGGTACTCTACAAAATTGAATTTTACTAAAATTTTAGGAGTTTTTTTAGGTTTTCGAACTTGTAGATCCTCACCGTTGGTCTCAGGCGTTTGGATAAATGAACCCTCGCTTTTATTCAGATTCATAAATCCGATGAGCCTAATATTCTCATTCTAGTTGACTATTGTATTTGTATATTTTTATTTATTTTAGTGTTTTATTTTAATTCTATGGCTACCGTCGTGTCTGACGCCCTCGGAGTTGGAAATGTGCTGCTTCATGAAGATTACAGATATCAGTTGAATAAGAAAACCTTGACTACTATTAATTGGCGTTGCTGGCGCAAATCTTGCAGAGCAAAGCTTCAGTCTAAAGCCTTTGATGTCGACGCTCATAACCCCGAAATACATGTAAAACGCCGTGATAATCACAATCATGAAGTCGACGCTGCTGCTGTTGCTCGCAGTAAGTTCCCGAATGAGGCAAAACAGGCTCTGGCTGATGATCCAACTAAACCCATTAAGCGCCTCTACGATGTAAGGGTTGTTTCCCTTCAGGCGCGCGCGGCAACGCAAGAAAAAGGGGATCGTGCGCCACTGCCGCCTCAGTTTTTGTCAGTTAGAACATATTTGGCGAGAGCTAGAACGAATATGCTTCCAGCAATTCCTCACGATTTGGACGCCGTGGTGATGCGTGGGGCATAAAAAACAACGTGGAGATATAAAAAGTTCTTGATGAATCAGGACAACGACTGGGGCATTCTTATTTTTGCAACATCAGGAAATCTTAAAGCTGTTATCGAATGCCAACTCATATACCTTGACGCAACATTTGGGAGCACTCCTGCACCATATACCCTGATGTTTACGATTATTGGTAATTACAAGGGGCGAGTGATTCTGTTTGTTGTTGCCCTGATGAGCAATCGGACAATTGGGGACTACAGGCAAATAGTGCAGACGGTAAAACGTTCGTGTGTAAGAAAAATGGGTCACCAATGGAAACCGGATCATAGAGTACTCCATTTCCAGCTGGCTCTAATTGCAGCAGTTGAAACGCAACAACCCGAAGCACAGATCAAAGGTTGCTATTTTCATTTCAACCAGTCGCTCTGGCGCCGCATTCTGGAGCTCGGCCTTGCCAACGGATACCGGCACGACGATCTGTTGAAGCAGCTCATAAGAAAAGTCATGGCTCTGGGGTTCTTGCCAACAGCATTAACCGGTCACAACTTTCGATTGCTCAGAAACTAAGATGGTACCCGGCGTCTTATAAGATAAGGAGATATGCGACAGTGGCAGATTTCTTTTCATATGCAGAGGACACATACATACAAGGAAACTTTCGACTCGACCACCGATGTGGAATGTTTATGATAGAAATATGTACTGCAGAACCAATAACAACGCGGAAGGCTTCTCGATCATCTACGCTATTTTTTCCATGTGGCCTTCACAGAGTATCATACCGCTCCCCTACGGATTGGTAATTTCAAATACATAAATATGCTTCCCACGGGAAAATTTCTTTGCATATGCGTATACTAGAGTAGACACACGCTACTCTCAAATATTTTTATAAACTATTGATAGCAGACCAGTCGGTTTTGTATCTGCGCGGTTACAAATATTCAAAAATTTCCCGGAATACCCCAACCTTTCCTTTCAAAAAATTCCATATTTTCATCACCAACAATTTCCGAATATTCTATTTCCAAACATTTTTAATTCAATGTTATAAAGACCAGGCGGGGTTATTTTTAGCCTGTTACCAATTTTTAAAAAGTTTGTTTCCAGAAATTCGCGGGTTTGATGTTTCTCAAAATACCTTTTTACAGGTTTCCCGAGAATTCCCATATACCTGCCCAAAAATTGCTAATTTTTCTTTATCTGTAATAACGGTGACGCAGCTGCGTGGCGCAACTTCCTAACACCATGCCCATACGACCCCAGCTATCGTAACCTCAAAGGGCGGACAGTAAATGCTAAAGTTTTGACCCTATTCTTGATCAGGCCCAAGAAGCTACGGAGCTAAGCAGCCGCAGGCGCGCTTCACGGGGTGTGTTCGGACCCCGCCCGATTGGTTGCGCACGCGTCTAGTCTCTGGTATGATTTCTGAGGTCCCCCTAGGAGGCTAGCACAGACACCTGCTCACAGGTCATGGAGCCTAACCGCTATTCCCTACCTTAAACTTGTCGGAAGTTGTTGGGTTCTGATTAGTTGTGTTAAATATTGGAATAAAAGATGAGAATGTTCTCAGAAATTTGAGGCTCAAGTTGATTGGCCTACTTAAGGTCTTGATATGCTCCGTAGCCGAGCATCGTAGCCTATGTGGCCCCCACAGGGTTCCGACAAGCCCTGAATGTTTAATGTCGGATGATCAATGGCGTGGCCTGCTTCCTTCCATAAATTTTATACTGATGAAAATAGAGTGAATTCCTAGTAAACTTTTAGAGTTATCGCCGTGAACAAGTTAAATTTTGCTGGAGTGCTCCTAGTATTTTATTCCTTGGTTCCAGTAGTAAAATGAAATAAAGAAGTTAGAAGGCCATGCTCGTCAGGGCTTGTGACATTCTCGCCCCCAAGCCATGGTGAGCAGCGCCTGCTCGTCCGAGCGGACAAACCAGAAGAAGTCCCTATCTTCTCGGTGTAAATCGAGTCTGAACACGACGCTTACAATACAAAGTTTACTGGAACGATCAAGATTTATCATGGGACGAGTGTTCCTGCTCAGTGATCGAGGCTAACTGATTATGTTACATCGGAAAAAGGCTCAGTAGTAGTTCGCTGCTGTCGCTTCGACACCGTAGACTAGGTGGCGAGCGATAATGGAGAAAGAAATGGGGGCAGAGCGTGCAGCTATCCGCAAGTTGCGGGCTAGGGGCGGTTATCCCTGCTTCAGCTCAATGTCGGCGAACTAATCAGCTATGCAGCGCAATAAGCAGGGGCCCTAGTGTGCTTCAGAAAACGCTCCTTAACGCGTGTCACCCTAAACGGCTATCCTCTACGCGCAGGATGATGGGCACTAGGCCGGGTCAGGGGTATAATACTGATACGACTAGACTATGCGAGCTCTACTCAAGCAATGTTAGGAGGAGTACGGACGGGTTGTTACTCTAAAAATAGATCCGATAGTTATGCCTACGGAATGATTTACGATATCGTCTCCGACAAATTTGCCTATCAAAGGTACGACTGACCGAACGGGAAAAGGAGAGAAGAAGGGGGGCGAAATAATTCATCCACTCCACAGCGGTGGAAGTTGGTCGTAGTGTAAAAAACAACACTAGGCGGTTTCCTGAACAATTTCTGGGCCGCCCCAGGGGCGAGCCTGGTTGATTGGTTTTAGTTTGATTTCTCTGCTGGAATTTTGGTGGGGGCAAGTTTTACCGGCTAAACGCACCGAGCCGAGGGGTGACTCTGCCTTATTTCCTACTCTTGGGGACGGTTTGAATAGTCGGGCCAGGGATGATCGGCCCCGCACGCATTCGCGTCTTTTGTTTTCTCTTTTGTTGATGTTTCGTTGCCTCTCTCTATTCCCTATCTTTTCTTATTACACTACAATGTTGCAGTGTCTCAACTGCACTGTAGTGCAGTTGAGTTATCATCGACTTAGTAGTCGATGCCGTTGTGTTTCTATGGCTGACTGGTTAGAACTAAAGATTCTGCAGCGGGCTTAAATTCCTCGTGCAGGATCGAATCATGATACGGAAAATGAACTGGCAAGCACTAAAACTGTGAAAAGAACTGAATCTGGGCATATATAGTACATAGCCTAACGGGCAAACCGAGATAAAACGTTCAGAAACTAAACTCAGCGATCAGCTCGCTCCTAAGAAAAATCGGGTTTTGCACTCGCTCAGTTTGGGCCTAAATGGCCAAGGCGAGTCAGGTAGTTTTCTTTATTGAAGTGGGAATTAAATAATTTCATTTTAACAGTGGGAACACGAAGTGTTCCTCCCGCAAAGGCGTTAATCGAATACTGCGATACTGCCAGCCATCGGCTTATTTAACCATGCTTATTTGTAGACATGGGCCTCGAGAGAAAACTACGTTGCTACACTATGGTGAACGCCCGTAAGTTTGATCGTTTCAGTGGTCTATTTCAGAGTGCATCAAAATGAAGTTTTAATATCATGCCGTCCATACGCGGCATCAGCTGGGGCAAACGGGATTTTGAGTCAGCCAGGGGCTCTGCCCCCTCGGCCGCATACTGGGAAAACTTTTGGGAACGGGGTGTAGCCTAGCATTTTTCGGTCAGTCGTCAGAGTGAAAAGCATTCCTGCTTGGGATACCTACAACGTTTACCTTCAAACGGGAGCAATGTTCCTGCAAGGTT
The DNA here is from genome assembly GCA_030248225.1 of Trileptium ribeirensis. NCBI lineage: Eukaryota > Metazoa > Nematoda > Enoplea > Enoplida > Thoracostomopsidae > Trileptium > Trileptium ribeirensis. The sequence continues at coordinate 20,222 of JASANE010023487.1, forward strand.
TTAGTAGTCTGAACACCTATATGCTGTAAAACACAAGCCAAATAAAACCGGCATAAGCCCTCATTAACGTTCCCTAAGGGGACGACAAATACCTTAAGCTCAAGATTCAATACCTAGAATTTGATCCGTCTTTTGTGTCCCAAATTTTCTTAGCTCAGCATAATAGAAGAAATTTTAAGGGCTTCCTAAAGCCCGACGGAGGCTAATCCCCCGTCCCTAATCTGCGCTTCTATTCAAGCCCAAACACGGCATGGGCGTTGAATGATCAACTAAACTACAAATTTGGAAACCAAAACAACAAACCATTGAGCAAGTCCCTATTTCAGCGGCGTGCACGTTCAAGAAAATTTTACCGTGGTCGACTCAAGAATATTCGAGAACCCTAACTCAAAAGCAGCAAATCATGTAAAACCTGGACGAGAGGCGTCCATTTCGGCGTGTCTTACCTATGACCACGGGGAACCAGAAAGACTTCGAGTTGGTTGATTAGTCCTCACAGCGCTCTGTACGGGTGTAATCGCCTAATGCCTCCTGCATCGAAATTCGATTCTAAAGGCTGATTCTAGGTGAGTTTGTGCGTAGCATTTCTGAAGGGACGAGGTGGGCGAAACCCGAACACGAATAATTCTACCTAGGGGCGATAGACACGCTACGTTCATGAGATTCCTAAACGAACGGCCTATTACTCTTCATTCGGCAGGGAAACTAAACCCCTGCATCCACTAAACCTTTAAGTACTTACGACCGTTGATCCCTGGAGCAGCACCAGCTGAACCCCCTTCGCGAGGTGGGTACCTTCGCGGAAAATCCTCAGTCCATCGAGTCGATCCAAGGCCAAAAAGCGAGAAGAATAAAAACAGAGCCTAATGAAAACCGCAAACAATAATCCATGCGTCGGAGCCGGTCAGTAAAGTCGACCGAACTCCGCGCTGTCGAAGTCCAACTGATTCGATGAGTCGACGCGTTGGTCGTCGCCTCAAAATTTTCGCCCATGTTGTGGGATGGCGATTTTGTCGGCACCCAATCGTCGTTCGTCGTCGCCCGACCACTTTTTCGTGTTTCTTGTTCAGTGTCCAATTGGGGACACTTACGGAAATTCAAATTTGGACGGCTACCGTATGCCGTCGATGTCCTTAGAGAGAGTCGGCTTCAATTAATTTGCGGACATCAAATTTGAACCCTCCGAGTACTCGGAAGTTGACCATCTGTGATTTTCGTCCCAATTTTCTCAAGAAAAGTAAACTCTGAAGTCCCAATTTCCCGTAATTATTGCCGGATGTCCAGCCAAATCGGATTCTAAACTCACAACATTTAAACTGCTTCCGGTCCCAGCTTAATTCAAACTATTGCAAATACTTTCCAATCAAGCAATCTCCTTCTTCAATCCCAATTAGCGTGACAATCTGTTGGACTTTTGATTGTTTGACCTTCCCATTACGTCCTAACTCAGCGAGGATCGACTCAGCCTTTGTGGTTTCTCTGCTGAAATCCGCTTTGAAGATGACCCTCGCTCATGAGGACATCCAAAAACATCGAAAGGAATCGAGCTACTTTTCAATTTTCGTAAGACTACTTAAGCTTCAACGACTTGCCGGGGGGCAACCGACGACGGGAAAACGCCCGTCTCGAGACCAGCGACGGGGCAAACTCCAATGAGCTCCCAACTGGCTAGGGGCCCTACTCCAAGGTACATAGAATCCGCGAGAGGGCCCTATAGTCACACCTAGTTCGTCCTAATTGTCCGTATTCTGTCCGTCCGTAAAACTCTTAAATTTAGTGAGTCGTAGTTCGTGATGTCCTCGTTCGTCCGTTTTTTCTGTGTCCTTATGTACGTAAATATATATATACATATATAATACTTACATATACATATAATATCTATAAACATATATGTCTACACACATGGATACACATATACAAATACACACACTACGCACAGTAGACATAGCGGCGTCCTGAGGGACAGAAAGGTCGCTCAAGATAAATACACACGCACAACACACCAACAACAACAACAACAACAAAACAGCCGACCAAAGAAGTCGGTTAGAGAAAGAGCGAGGACAAAAGGACAACGAGGACACGAAGAGGGTGTGGGAAGGGAAGCGGGACAAGGGGAATCTCGGGAAATTTTTGAGGGGCTGGGGTTAGATTCGGTCCTAGGACGAAGAATGGAGTCGATCGGTACCAAACATGAGGGCGAAGTCGTAATAGCGGATCGGAACCCACATATGGGTTCTTATAGTATGGGGAGCTTTAGAGGGCTCTCCTGCGTTAAGGGTTGGGCGGAGCGACGCCCGCCGGTTATCGTTAGACTCGCCGTCAAATGGCGATTCAAATAAGGGGTGATGTCCCTGCCCGAGCGGCAGGGGTAAAAATGGTGTTAAGATCACAACGATTAGAGAGAGTAGCGGGCACTGTAGGGGCGCTTTCGCCGGCTGTCCCGGCTTAACGGGGCGGCGGACCGTGACCCGCCGAGAATTTTTGGAGATGTCTCGTTGAGACGAATCCAATGAGGGGCGGTTCGCCCATTTTGGAGTTGAGTGAAAAATCTCGAATCATCTGTGCCCACTAGTGGTTGGCAACAGAGATTTAGGCACCTTTAAGTGACTACAGCGGGTCGTCGGGGATTCGGGCGGGGGTCCGGCACACGTCGTTGGACTTGTACAGCCACGATGAACAAAAGGAGGGGTCGCATGCACCGGTTCAGAAGTGGGTTGGGACAACGAGGACGTAAAAAAACGTGGGGACTGGCATCAGTCACATGTTATAACGGGGGAGCTAAGCAAACGGGGCGATTTCACCTGAAATACACCTGAAATAGTCGTCCAAAGGGCACACACATATATATAAATTCATATAGTCTGCCATAAATATATGGAATGTAACAGTCCGGATTCAGCTTTGACAACCCAACTTAGCGTAAGTAGCGGTTGTCTTTATACGTTACAAGCGAGGTTCAGGCGTTGTTCGGGGATATTTTGGTGTCTAACAATAGTTCCTAAAATGTTCTACCAACCTGCTCCGGTTATTCCCGGATGATACTGCCCTAGACGGGTGCGGGCCATCAAATTAACTCGGTATCCGTCAGTCTTTGTGAGTTCGAAAGCTACCGTACGTGTAAAGTTAGTTGGTTGTGAATGGTGATTTCCCGTGACCATTGCTTAATATACAGCTAAAACCAGGTAGACTTAATATTTTCGATTCATGTCTTAACAAACTTGTTAACTTGAACGTGCAGCCAGGGGTTTCCTATTCCCGGACGGTCATAACCGTCAGAGTTTTAACGTATAGTGGCGGCTGATTGGGGTTCGGCGTAATTCCTTGTTTCTGTCAGTGGGGTTCCATGTTCAGTCTTACTCGTTGGTTGAAACAGCTTAATTCTCTCTAATTCAGTCAGATAACAACACTCGTCGCGGTAAGAATTCGACAAACATAATGTTATAATTCACAACCTTTTCGAAAAAGGAACCACAAATGATATACGGCATAATTCACGACATTTTTATGAAAGGAACCATAAATGATATATACGGCATAGTTACGATATTTTTAGAAAAGAAACCATAAATGATGTATACGGCATGGTTCGCAATATTTTTATACAAGAAACCATAAATGATATACACGACATAGTTCACAACATTTTTATAAAAAAACCATAATTGATATATACGGCATAGTTCACAATATTTTTATAACAGAAACCATAAATGATATAGGCGGAATAGTTTACGACATTCTTATAAAAGAAACTATAAATGATATAGGCATAGTTCACTACATTTTTATAAAAGAAACCATAAATTATGTACGGCATAGTTCTCTACATTTTTATAAAAGAAACCATGAATGATATACGGCATAGTTCACTACATTCTTTTATAAAAGAAACAATAAATGATATACGGTAGAATTCACAACTTTTTAAAGAAGGAACCTTAAACGATATGTATGGGAAAATTCACAACATTTCTTATATAAAGGAACCATGAATGATATATTTCATAAAATTACAAAGGAACCATGAATGATATATTTCAGAAAACCAAACAAGATTACTCAGTCCATTTTGCAACATGATTCTTTGTGGCTCTGGAGCTGGAATCATGAAAACGCCCGTAACGGGGCCGGAACGGGCCTGTTACTTATCAACAATTCATCTATATTATGTTTCTAATGATTTCCCGCCCAAAGTTCTAAAAATGTCAGATGAGGTAATATTTTTAGCCGTTTACACATTTTCACAACTTTTTTTAAAAAATTACTTTTCCTTTTCAAACAGTCCTGCATTTACCGTCTCAAAATTTTCCGATTTTCCGGTAGTCCGAAAATTCCGACTTTCCCTTCCAAAAGCCCCCAACTCTCCGTTTTCAAAAATTTACCGTTTTCCCGTTTGTTGAAAATTTTCGACTTTGCCTTTCCAAAAATTCGAAAGTTTTCTGAAACAACAACTTTCCTACTTTCCCTGTTTTCCGGTTTGCCCAACGTTTGCTTTCTAAAAATTGTCGAATCTTTTGTGTACATAATTTCATGGTATTTCCGATTCCCCAAAATTCCCGACGTAAAAGTCTTTCTAAAAATTCACTGCATTATATTTCCTAAAACAGTTCCCGTTTTTCCGTCACCAAGAGTTTCCAAGTTGTGCTTCCGATATATTTTCGCAACTTCCTTTTTCAAAATTTCCCGACTTCTCCACGTTCCGAAGAATCTAAGCTTTCCTTTCTCAACATTTGCGTATTTTATATTCCCAAAAATTCTGTACTTTTCTTTCCAAATATCCACATCTTCCTTTTCAGGAATTTCCCGATTTTCCCGTTCCCAAAAACTTTCCCGTTCATGGAAAATTCTAGGGTTATCTTTCCAAAAATTTCCTTACTTTTCTGTTGTCAAATATTTATACATTTTGTTGTTTGCCGATAATTTGGTACAAATTAATATTTGGTACAAAAAATTTATATCGTTTACTGTTACCACAAAATTTGCTAATTTTTCTGTTTCGCGAAATCTACCTAGTTTTCTTTCCCAAAAAATTCCAGAACCTTCTATTTCCAAAAATTTATCATTTTCTCGTTTCCCGAGTATATCCGACATTTCCTTCTCAAAACTGGCCTATCTTCTTGTTCCGGAAAATTTCACGATCATTTGGCACGACTTTAGTGCTTTTTCCCGAACAGCTTTCCAGCTTCTGAATATTTCCTGTTTTTCTGTTTATCAAAATTTTCGGGTTTTATTCCCAAAATTTGCTTTACCTTCCTGTCAAAAAGCGGCAAGTACCGAATATTAAAAGAGAAACAGGGCGCAGTACGCCTCACAAAAATACTAGGCGCCTCGGCAAATTAGGAAGACCGGCTTTTGGGGGTCTTTTGACGCGCCCCTGCAGGAAAAGAACTGCTTTTAGCAAATTCTTCGGCATCCTCAATGCACAGTAGTTTTAATAATCGGCAGTTATCCAAACGATCTATTTAGAAGACATTTTAGAGACATACTGCGATTGGACCATGTAATTGTTAGTGGCGCTGCACTGCCAACGTGTCACGTTGCCGAAACGAAAGTTACAGACGTTGGAGCACCGCTCCGTGCTATCAGGAATCAGAATTTTACTGTGCTTATATTTTCGTTATCAACAAGTTATTTATATGGACCTTCGTACAAAACTTGATGTGATATAATACATATTTCATTTAAGTCTAGCAGTAGGAGCTCCAAGACAAGTGGACATGGAAAACAGCCAGATAAAAGTTGGGTCTGGGTGGAATACGAACTCACGACTTCCCACTATTGCATCCGCAAGCAGGCTGCCCTACCGACTGCGCTATTTTTAACCGACTTTGTGAAACTTAGTAGGCCGCTATATACGACATCCCCCGTCTTCTATTAAGGCTTACCACCGGTAGTTTTTATATAACCATATGTTTGGTATATCTGAAATATATCTCGTTAACAATATAGCAAACGGATTAGCGATTAGCAGCACTTAAGCTGTTACCCCATAGGCCAGACATATGGGGTGAGGAATGGGAATGCAGGTAATACTTTGGGTTCGGCGAGGTGGCGGTAGAATTCAACCTTCCCGTACGAATTTCATGACACAATATATGATTCTTTTAGGCCTAGCGGTAGAAGCTTGCAGACAAGGGTATGCGAAAAAAGACCACTTTAAATATTTTGTAGGGCGGCATTCGAAACCGTGACCGCACACTCTTGAATTAACAAGCACTCACTCTACCGACTGACCTATCTCTGCACGACTTTTTTGACAGTTATTAAGCCTTTTATATTCGATACAAACAAGTAAATTGGTAACTCGAAACTTCGAAGTTATAATCTCATTAGTAACTTAGCTATACTTTATTTATTCTTTCATCAAAGTTTCATTGTTAATATTAGATGTCGTGGCTCTATTTTTGCATTGCAGTTGAGCAGGGGTAGCTCAATCATTTGAGCGCATGCTTGTGGATCCAAGGGTGTGACGTCAAGTGTTCGAATCTCGCCGCAGCCCACTTTTTCAGTAGCTGTTTCTAACACCTTTTGGTCTTCAAGCTCCTATCTCGGCCCAAATGAAAAATTGCTAAAACTTGTGTATTTGAGCAATTTTTCATTTGGGCCATTTTTAGTAATATTCATTTTCGTTAGTAATTTTCCATTTGTTGAACAAATAATGTGTGTTTTAGCAATTTCCCTGAGGTAGAAGATAATTGATGTATTATTGGAATTCGTCTTATTCTTACATTAATTGAAATTTCTGTCATGAGGTTCATGAAAAAATTAGTATTTCGTCTGGAAACCTGGAAAGTTATTTTAAAAATTCCGCGGCAACCCTCAATGTGCGAACTTTAACGGCTGATTGTAATTGTGCATACCCATAACCTAAAGATTTCAACGCTTTCAACCGCTCGGGGAAAATTTGGCGATTTTTAGCCGAAATATTGAAAAAGTAGCACATTATTTAGTCCGTCAGGATAAATATTGCTAATTTCTAGCCACACAGGAAATTGCCCGATAGCATGAGCTGGAGGAGATAAAATATATATACCTGGGGAAAGGTATTTTATGTATATAAGCAACCAAATTCTATTTATAGAAGCCAGCTCTCGTAATTACTTTTGGCACTAAATGATATTTAGTCTAAACCGTGATTGCTGTGCTGCATTATTCTTCGACAACTGTAACGGCTATTAAAAATTTAACTTTGTGTAATTTTAGATTTGTTATATTTTTGTTATATAAAATTTTATCGAACGGTTAAAGAATTACAATCAGAATATTTTTGCGTAATGGAAATAGATTCAGCAGACGTCGGGCGTGTAATCGGTGAGAAAGTTTATGTATTTAACTAAATGTCGCATGCTTTATTTTTTTATTCAACAAGAATTCAATGACGTTTCGTGCATTGGTGTTTTGTAACGTAAGAATAAATATGGACGTATTTGACGACATTAAGTGGAATGATTATCGTACTAAGATGTGCATAGCGTAGTCACATCGAAATACTTGAATTCTGATAGTAGTGGACCGAGCGTAGCGAAGAATTCTCACTAGACATAGTGTTAAGTTTCGATGGTGTCCGTTTCTGGGGTTGTTTGGAGTGACATGCATAATTCAACTTCGGCTGGGCTGTTTGATTGGCGCGATAACTCATTGACAGCTTGAAATCTCCATTTTGTGCCTTAATAAAGTCAGGCGCGAATTCAGATCCCAGCATTTTTCTTACCAAAAAATCGGGCCAAAGGGGCTGTTGCCGGGTCCTGTCCTGGATGGGGTCCTGAAATCCCGTTATTCCTGTAAATACAACTGGTGCAGATATCTTAGTCAAGTTGGGCTCTTTAGGTAGAACCAAGTGTTCGTTAGGGAAGTGTGTGACACTTCCCTTCACTCACGTCTAAACGTTTGATGATGCGGGCGTTTTCGGCCTGACCCCCCAGATTTTTTGGGGGCGGGGTCCGAGATACACTGCCCCCAGATTCTAGGGGAATAGCTCGAACACCCCAATTTCTAGGGGGGGTCGGGTTATAAGCAGCTACTGGTTCAATCGACCCCTCCAGAAATTTGGGGGGTCCGACCGACCTACAAACTACAAGTTATAATAGCTATCGATTCTGATGCAGCATTAGTTGTTAATGTGAGTTGCTTCCGCAGGTTGTGTCAGGGCGAAGTCGTCTGCAGCAGTGCTACAAATGCAGATTACTTTTGTGATACGTCAGTCTACCAATCTCTTTACTGAAGATTAACATTTTCATACTAGTATCCTGCGTAAATAACATAGACCAGCCTATGATATTTGCCTGGTGGACACAGTTAATTTACAGTTTTCGCTCCCTTCAGACCTTCGGTACACACTGATGTGGCTGAGTTGTCCAATGAAACGGAGCGAGCGGAGTTTCCACTGAGGGTGCAAAGGGTGAAAAATCTTGAAAATTTCTTTTTATCAGCTGCTGTCATTTGTAACTCATTTTCGATTGCACGGCATTTCGACATTTTTGTTCGATAACAAAAGCTATGTTGCTATGCGGTATAGTTAAACCTGAACAGTTCGTCTTTTTCGGGTAGAAATTGCCAAAAACAGGTTTTAACGGTACTTTGCCAAATCTAGCCATAATTGTGCCAGTGTTTCACAGCCAATATCCCGTGACAGTGGCTTCGAATCAAAAAACGGAGACCATCATACAGAGTATCCTCAAGGAGATTAAAACTTTGCTGACCACGGCTTTTTGTGAGACCACCCATAGGCCGCTGCGGACCCGAATATGTTTCGTTGATCGTTTGCCTGAATCTAAAAATAGCTATTTTTTCAAATTTAACCGTGTTGCTGCTTGTTTTACCTTACAAAGGATGTCTATTACGTTATCAGGCACGCTGAATACGATGGTTTTGCTATCTAGAATCTAGCTTGACTATATTATAATTTTCAGGGGGTTTCAAGGGTGTTACGGCCGACGAAACCGATTTCCAAAATGTGCGTTTTCATATGTCTTATGTAATAGTTTACAAGACATCAAGAATGATCTATATATATATGTAGTGCAGCGTGCACCATGCCTTTTCAATGGGTTTAGGGACAATGAACCCATTTCCCGGATTTTTTGGTTACGCATTGTATACAAATCGTCAAAAGTTGTCTACTATATATAGTTTTCTAGTAGGCTGAATACAATGGTTTTATTATCAATTATTTTCATTGCATTCAGGTTTCAAAAGGTTTTAGGGTGGTATAAACATTAAACACGGCCTATTGCATATGATTAAACAAAATTATAGCTTAAACATGAAACTACGCTCGCTCTGTTTATCCTCGTTTGCGAGATACTAGTTCGTACGTTGTGCTGTTATATATATATATATATATATATATATGTATGTGCAAGAAATTTTTTAGGGAAACAAGGCGTGTACATCAAGGCTTTTCAAGATGCTCATGGGTGTAAGATTGATGTAAGTGATAACAGCGTTTTTTACGTTTACACGAAACTTGTTGAGCTGAAATGCGCTGGCTATTCTTAAATAGGCAAAATGTTTTTATCGGTCTAAGCCACAAAAAATTTTTTCTTAGATTTGTGAATTGTCACATTTTGTTATTTGTCGTTTCGTAAAATTTAATTGTACGTATAACTTTGTGTATATACGCTTTTCAAATAATTTCCTGTTGAAGTTTTTATAAAACCGACACGAATTCTAGACTATTTCATTGTCTTCACATAATCATTTCATATAAAGCTACAATTTTTCTTGTAAAAGTTGTTTTTAAGGAACGAGTCATGATTTAAAACTTACTCCAAAAGTGAAATTTTCAAATTTTGGAACAGGCGAATTTGGGTTATTTATAGGCTTATTGCGTTAGCTAAAATACTTAATTTTGGAACCAAAATAGTCCCATTTTTGTACTTTTTTCATACGGCAGAGGGTTAAAATGTGTGCATAGATTTGTGGTAAAACCAATTGTATTATCGTGGAATGTATTTCATTGAACTAGCTCTGGGGCCTGCAACGAAAAACGGTTTTTAAAATTCGATTTTTTTCTTGAAGGTTGTGATTTATAATATATTCGGTTTTTGTTTATTGGAAGATGAAATAGTCGGCACGGCGGCTTTTGATATATGTGCTAAGGTTGCCATAAATGTATTTCCTTTTTGTGCAATATTGTTCTTAAACTCGAAGATGTTAAAGAAGATCAATTTGTGGCCTTGAATTTATCACTAACCACACTTCGCCATTTTCTCTCGCTGGCACGGTAATTCTGTAATATGGACGTTTCTGAATGTACGTAAATCAGAAACGGTATTTTTCACTGGTCAATGAATTATGGTATATGACGGTAATTTTCGATTTATTGAAACGGAACAAGCTACGCAAGCTATATTCGCTTTACGGGATCAGTGTGAAAATATTTTTGCGTTGCTTCACGCATAACTGAAGTTTAGAGAAAATGTTTTGTGCTCAGTTTTTTATTAATTTGGTAATATGCTCACTTAATGTGTTTTTGGAACAATGCGAAACAATTCAGTCACGGCTTCGTGTGCAAAATTTGCATGGCGGTTGCCGTCAGAAAAATTTTACTCTATAACTTTGGCTTTAGCTCATTTGCAAAACATGGAATTTTCAAAATTATGGCTGTGTTTCTTGCCTTTTGCCTATATAGTATGAGCGCATAGCATAGGTGTCTGAGTTAGCGTAATAATCTATAATATGGCTCATAATATCATGTATAATAATCTAATATATATCTTCCCCATTGGTTCGGAGAGGGGGGTATGGGGGCCCGAAGGAGGTAAATTGCCTTTATGGAGGTTCGTTCACTGCTTAAAAGCTTTAGAACTCTCTTTGCTCGCAAAAGATATATTGGAAGTAGCTGTGGGCTGTGCTGTCATGCTATCTATTTTCTTTATAGCATAACAGTCCTTCCAAACCTCCTTTATACAGTGTTGTGTTGCTGACATTGCATAGAATTGAATGGGTTAGTTACTGTAAAATGCTATTAATAGGGAGCAACCGGAATTCCGGTTCTGACAAAATTCGGGTGCCGTGCTGCATTTTGCAATAGAAGTTTTGCATCTCCAGTCAAAATTACCGACAAACTCACAAAAACGAAATACTTTTATATTTAAAATGTAAAATTTGTTTTTAAAATATTTTAAATCCACCGTCCCTTCATTTTGTCCTTAATCTGTTTTACTATGTATAAGTTTCGAAGACCAGGTATCGGTTCCAGATCCGGATTAAAGGGCGGTTCCGGTTATTTTCTGGCGTGCATGTTACCAAGAATTGTCTACATAGGTTTTCCGGTAGGGTGAATACGACGGTTTGGTTGTACACAAATCAGCACAAACATCTGATGCCTTGTCAGTTGTTTTCGGTGCATTTAGGGTCGACGACGTTTCAGGGTTTTCAATGGGTTCAGGTTTCAAGAGGTTCTAGGATGGTACATTTATCAAACACAGCCTATTACAAGTGACTAAATAAACAGATAACTTAGAAATGAAACCGCGCTCGCTCCGTTTCACGATCGTTTGCGGGTTACTAGTTATAGTTTTTAAGTATATATATAACCGTTCTCCTGGATTTTTTTACTGAGCCGTTATTTAAGATACAACCCAACGGCTCCTGATTAGTAACTTGTGACAGACTATGCTGCGAAGTATTTCTTTGTCAGTTAATTCTCATATAGTTGTGCGCCAGAACATAAAAAAAATTTCTAGTAAGTCAGATTTCTGAGTGTTGTCTAACAATAATGCACTCACTTGGTCACGGCAACTGGGGGAGCGTGTTAATATGTGTTTATTGCCTATTCGGATGATCGAAATTGAACTTATTCAGCCTTTATTAAAAGCACGAGAATACACCCGCAGTAGATTGAACGAAACGGTAGCGCTAATTTTCAGCATATATTAGTGGTTTCTTCTCATAAGTGTAGCAGTGGTGTGGCATACTTAATAAATGGAGGTATAAGGGGTCCCGCGAAAATGTCAGATCTTGTGACAGCTGCGAAATGAGTCTGTTTCATGTAATTCCACGATACATGTAAGCGTTACACCACCGAGCTGAGTTTTTGAAAACAATTCGCATTTTGGCTTCATTTTACAAACATGCGGTTACTTGCAGCAGGATTTTTCCTCTATTTATGCACGCCTTGTTAGTTGGTAACCTAAAAAGATAACAGCGTTGGCGGCAACAGTCTAAATTATAAAATTACAACTTTCAAGAAAATTACAATCGTAACAAAAAATTTTTTTACACAAGGCCGATACTGCCGAATTGTTTCCCTACGACGTATGTACAATCGCGTTAATCATAGCCAGCTGCCCAACTCGTGTGAACAAATGTATATATAGCCTCATCTAGCCATCAACGTACAATTAATTGAAAAATTTCCACAATTTCACAGTTATGTATATAGTCAAAATTTATCATTTACATTCCTTGCAGCACCTCACAGAAGAAACGACACACCCAAATGACTTTTAAAACAACGAAACTGAAGTGTTTAACCGGTAAAATAACCTTATATTCCCGTCACTCACTGACAACAAACTAAAGACTTATTAAATTTCTTTTTTATTTTACCGTATTGAGAGGTCCAAGTTCTGATTGCGACAAAAAATTGAAGTTCCGATTCCGGTTACTCCCTGGCTATGAAGGGCCCGGCCTTCGGCTTGTCGCATGACCACTGGTGCAGTCAAATTTATACTGGTCTGCGGCATTGAGATCATTTCATATATATACCACCCATTGATATTCTGTTGAAGGCATTTGCCATAAAAGAATATCTCCGGCTTAATAATTTTGGATTTTGGTGAGGTAATCACGCATTGGCCTCGCATTGTCATATGCACATGTTATTTAAAGACATTGGAGGTTTACTGAATTTTCCTTCTTGCGATATTGTTAGCTCCACAAGATATAATCAGAATCGGAGCTGTTGGGATTGGACTGATGTTAAGCAAGAAGATTTGGATTTCTCTGTTAGACGGACGGCTCGGCCATCGATGATGGTAACAACAGTAGTATTGAAATAGCAGGTCAATTAGCTAGGCACGTTTCTAATACTAAGGCTTAGAAACGG